>SJYW01034919.1:352015-374487 GCA_006410735.1 Raphicerus campestris
AAAAAAATAAAGTCTGTCACTGTTTCCATTGTTACCCCATATATTTGCCATGATGTGATGGGACCAGATGCCATGATCTTAGTTTTCTGAATGTTGACTTTTTAGACAACTTTTCCACTCTCCTGTTTACTTTCACCAAGAGTCTCTTTAGTTCTTCGCTTTCTGCCATAAAGGTAGTGTCATCTGCGTATCTGAGGTTATTATTTCAGGAGTGGGTAGCCTATCCCTTCTCCAAGGGATCCTCCTGACGCAGTAATTGAGCTGGAGTCTCCTTCATTGCAGGTGTATTCTTTACCAACTGAACTACTAGGAAAGCCCTACATCAGGGAGAGATGAGCTTAAATCAATAACTCTTAAACGTAGCTACAAATGACATGATCTGGATAATTAAAACACTAGAATTTCTGAACCCCAATTATGACCTTCTAAACTGTGAAATGCTGGGCTGGAAGAAGCACAAGCTGGAATCAAGATTGCCAGGAGAAATATCAATAACCTCAGATATGCAGATGACACCACCTTTATGGCAGAAAGTGAAGAGGAACTAAAAAGCCTCTTGATGAAAGTGAAAGAGGAGAGTGAAAAAGTTGGCTTAAAGCTCAACATTCAGAAAATGAACATTATGGCATCTGGTCCCATCGCTTCATGGGAAATAGATGGGGAAACAGTGGAAACAGTATCAGACTTTTTTTGGGGGGGGGTTCCAAAATCACTGCAGATGGTGACTGCAGCCATGAAATTAAAAGATGCTTACTTCTTGGAAAAAAAGTTATGACTAACCTAGATAACATATTGAAAAGCAGAGATATTACTTTACCAACAAAGGTCCGTCTAGTCAAGGCTATGGTTTTTCCAGTGGTCATGTATGGATATGAGAGTTGGACTGTGAAGAAAGCTGAGCACTGAAGAACTGATGCTTTTGAACTGCGGTGTTGGAGAAGACTCTTGAGAGTCCCTTGGACTGCAAGGAGGTCCAATCAGTCCATTCTAAGGGAGATCAGTCCTGGGTGTACTTTGGAAGGAATGATGCTAAAGCTGAAACTCCAGTACTTTGGCCACCTCATGTGAAGAGTTGACTCATTGGAAAAGACTCTGATGCTGGGAGGCATTGAGGGCAGGAGGAGAAGGGGACAAGAGAGGATGAGATGGCTGGATGGCATCACCAACTCGATGGAGCTGAGTTTGAGTGAACTCTGGGAGTCGGTGATGGACAGGGAGGCCTGGTGTGCTGCTCTTCATGGGGTGGCAAAGAGTTGGACACGACTGAGTGACTGAACTGAACTGAACTAAACTGTGCACTCTGGTGAGAAGGTTCAGGAATCTGTGTCCCAAAACTCTCTCATTGTCTTTAAAACTCTTGATTTTGATGCAACAAATTCAAGGACTTGAGTATGAAAATCTCTGCTTTAGGTGATCTGCAAGTTTTCAGACAATTTTGAGAATCTTTGACATTCATTAATAATTTTTTAAGTACCTTGTCCAGAACTTCATGCAAATATCAGCACACTAAAATAAGACAACCTGTCCTCAAGAACTTCAGTGTTAAAAAGTACAGACACTATACAAATTGCAAATGAATCCACTCCATCGTGAAGCTCTTTATACAGGTGTAACTAAAAACTATGCAGTTCTATCAAAATAGGAAAATAACTTCAGGGAGTAATATCTTAAAAACAAATTCCCCATCCTGAACCCCCCTCCCAGGACGGGAAACACGCATACACCCGTGGCAGATTCAGGTTGATGTGTGGCAGAACCAATACAATATTGTAAAGTAAAAAAATAATAATAAAATAAAAACAACAAAAAACAATTAAATTCATGTTATTTTGTCAAAAACTCAATTAAAAACTTCTAAATATAGAATGTGCTGGATATATTCAAAGAAGACATAAACAAACAAACAAACAAACCCAGAGGGATAAGTCCCAAGGGCAATTAATTTCTCTGGTGTGACTCTAAGACACCGAATAATGATCTTATTGCAGAGCTATAGAATAAAGACAACTTATCTTGCCTTATTCTCATATTCACTTACATGATTTCCCTTTTATTCAAGTGCCATGTGAGATTAAAATTGCTTCTATGCTCATCATTCATTTCAGCCTTTCTTTAAAGCTGGGTTTGTGCCTGGTTAAATGGGGAAACATTCACTGGAGCACATGTGTTTTGAGGCCAATGTTAATTATGGGTTTGGTAACAAGCATCTAAGAATATGAGAGTTCAGGGATCCAGGTTGCAGAACAGGAAACTCCATGGGAACTGTTGGGAGGTGGCTCTGAGGGAGACTTTCTCTTCCTTTTCTTCTTGAGTAGATATGTGGAGGCTTTTTTCCATCTGAGTCTTTGCCAGAAAAATGGGGAACTGGACTCATTAAGTGATATATAAATTATATATATATATTTACATATATGTCTTCTATCATCTATCTCTTGCTATATGTATTTCTGAAGTTTATGTATATAAATATCATATTTATCTTATATCATCTCTTGATGTGTGTGTGTATATATATGTTTATATTTGGAAAAGAAGAATGACTTTGTGTTGCCAAGAAACAAGAGACCAGCTTGGAGGAATGAGATGATTGAGAAAAAAAATGGTTGACCAATCATGTGGAAAAACTTTTGAAAATGTTCTTTTATTCATTTTCTATTAGAAATAAAATGTCAGTTAAAAATTTCATTTAAAAAGCTCTTGGCTCTTTACTTTTAGGATCTTGAAATAATCTCTATCTTGAATAGCATGGCGGTGGTTACAGAGTGTGCATGTATGTAAAAATCCATTTGGCTGTAAAGAACTGAGTGCTTTATAAACACTATAATGTTAAAATTAAAACAAATGACTTTTAGTTGCATTTTTAATAGCAAATGTAATATCTTAGTAATGCGACGCTTCTAGATCCAGATGAATATTTAGAATTCAGTGTTTAGTACTAGAGTCATCTCTTTAATTGAGATGCACCCAACAGGGCAAAGTGGAACCTCTAGGTGATTCATAACATCAAATTAAACATCGTTTTGAACAAAATGCAAGGAGAAGCAAAAACTAAAGCAAACAGCAGCAACCAAACAGTTGAAAACTAAGAAAGAAATGCAGGGGAAATTTCTTATGAATAAGTCATCCATCATCTTTGATCTCCGCAAAATGACCGCTGACTTGGCAAACGCTCAAAGGACATTTCTTTTATTTGACTAGAAGTTGTGATGATTCCTCGTCATGTAATTGTTGATGCCAGAACTGAGCTTATTTTCTCTGGCTCAAAATCTGTGGCTGCCCCTAGGAACTAATTGGGCAATAAAAGTTTTCAGGCTCATGAAAATCAAGTATTAAAAAGATGACCGATACATATTAGTTTTATAAGGATAATAAGGTTTGGTAACTGATCTCTAACAGTTGTGCATGGAACAGATTTCAAAATGCCGGAAGTGAAACTGATGTGGCCAAGTGTCAGAGCTGAGGATGTCTGTCTTTGTCTGCACATGAAACAACTTTGATGTGGCTTAAGATATATTTTTGTATTTCAAACAGCCCGCAGAGGGGAAACCAAATCAGCAAGGCATCAAATTATTTACCCTTCCCAGGAAAATATTTTAAAAGCTCCACTAGGGTTCCATTTCCTAAAGCCACCTGTCACCTTAAAGCATACGTAATCAGCCCCAGATGCTGGATCCCAACCTGCAAACCCCGTGACTCGCAGAGGAAATATTTCACTCATTTCTCGGCACATCCTTAATTTGTTCGAAGCTAAACTTTCAGGCCGTATTTTCTGCTTAAACTTAATAACTCAGCTTTGACATTCCTACCCAGTGACCCCAAAGTTCCGTTTGGCCACCTCAACACCTGCTCCCAAATGCATTAGAAGCACTCAGGTTTTTTTTTTTTTTTAAGTATCAGTTTTGTTTTCTTTGCTCAGCCTGAGGCCATCCTTTCATGGAAGTAAAGGATACTAGCTTCAATTGCATTGTGAATTTTATTTCTGTCTTAGGTTTCTCTCAAGGTTTTGTTGATGTTGTTTTGGAGACAAAAATCTGCGGTTCATAAGATCTTGGAAACCTATGAAACTTGGGATTTCAAATGTTGATTTTGGAAGATAATGAGCAAAGATTCCAACTATCCCTATAGTTAGCTATATATGTAAATGAGTTTGTGATATTAAACTTAACTCTGAATATTTTCTGTAATGCTAAAAACAAATCTGTGACTATCTAGAAAATCTGGCATAAACATTAACTACATTAACATCCCAGCATGAACTAGTCAAAATTTTAGTTAATAATAAAAAAAAGTGTAATTAAGATTTTAAATAAAGTTGAGACCTTTTAATTTGATTACATTTGTTAAAAATCTGAGAACATAGGAAAATTTCAAATCTCTTGAAAAATAATAACTATATCCATTTTCAGTGGGAGGGGATTATAGGTAAATTTACTGCAGCAGAAAATGTGACTAAAATTACTCTACCATCCTGTATGAAATGATTCTCCCATATTTACTTATTTTTAAAGCTAAGTATATATCTCATATTAATGAAATTACCAATAAAAACGTTTATAGGGGGAAATTGTGTTAATTCTAGAGTTTGTGTGTGTGTGTATGATTACTGGAAATAAATGTCTGTGTTTAAGAAAAAAGGAAAATTAGAGTATGAAAGAAGTTTAAGCTTTAGAATTCAGATGTCTTTATAAAAATATGCAACTTTATCTGGGAAAGTTTCAGTGGTAGATGATTGCTTTTGTCTGTATGAAGGCAGCAACATCTATCCTTTATTTATCAATATATCTCTCTGAGAAGATTTAGGAAACACTTCTCCAAATTGCTGTGTGTTACAGAAAGTGCCTGAAAGTGGGGGCCTTTTATTTTTTGGAGGGGGAGATCGCGAGGTTAAAATAATAATCTCTACAAACAACTTGTTTTGAGCTGCCTTTTTTCTGTCAAACTGGGGTGGGCATATGTACAGTCTTAGACTGGGTTTCCCTATCATATTTCCCTCTAACTCCAGATAACACCAAATAAACCCTTAATCACACAAGAAATCACTCAACTTTTACTACTCCGCCTGCTCCCTGACCCGTCACGAGCCCATTTCATTTCCCATGGTCTGGCCTCTTGGCCTCTCTCTTTATAAGCCGTACACCTGGCCGTCAAGCAACTCCCAGCCCCTGGATCCTCTCTGGTTTCTGGTTTCAACCAGGTTACCCAGAGTTTACCGGCTGGCCGGGCTGCCTCTAGTCATTTTCTGCCCCTGGAGTTGCTGTCTACCCCCTCACCCCCGACCCCCACCAGGCACAGAATCTTTCCCTAACACTAGGCTTCCTTCTACCAGCTATTTAGAGGACTTGACTTCTTGAGGGAGATTTTCTTTTCTTTCCCACTAGGAAAGTGAAATATTGCTTCCCATACTGAATAACAGACTTAAAATGGTACCTCCCCAGGCAACTTTCCATGTGATTCCCATCCACAGGTAGGTTGTCTACGAGAGTAGGGCACCTACTTCTAAGCCAAAACCACTCATTTTCTTCATGAAACACAACAAATACACTATTTCTAACCTGAATATTAGTATAAAAGCCCTAAAAATTCTCATCTCCACTTCAACATGTCCCAGATAACCTTCACCTCCATTTGTCCTTTCCCTCCCCTTCACACAAGGCTTAATTAACCCTTTTTCTTGATGTGTCCCTCCCATCTCTGACCTTGGCACCAAGATCTATTCATCACTGGACCCTAAACTCAGTGGGCCCTTGCTTCTCCATCTCTGCTATGGAAGAGACAGAGTGTATTAGTGGTGGCCAACCACCCAGGGTAAGACGAATTATAGCTTTGAATCAAGTGCCAAAACTTCGTAGATTTGTGAACAGCTAAATGGCAACCTACTCCAGTATTCTTGCCTGGAGAATCCCAAGGACGGGAGTCTGGTGGGCTGCCATCTATGGGGTCTCACAGAGTAGGACACAACTGAAGCAACTGAGCAGGAGCAGCAGCAGCAAGATGATTTCTACCTGATGACTGTGGAGAGTAGGAGTCATTTATAGGGTTATTGTAAGTATCACTGCGATTATATAAATATCTTGCATAGCACTAGGAAAATAGGAAGTGTTCAAAAAATGTTAATTATTTGTTTTACTATCATTAATGACTATGATTCTTACTAATCTTTAATATCATAGCTCATTGCCTTTCTGTATCAGTGAGGGTTAAACCAGAAAAGTAGAACCATTGTGTGATTATATTATATATAATATATAAATTATGCATATTGAATATGTACATGTATAGATATTTATGTATACATGTTTGTGTGTGTATATATATATACTTCTTAGAAGGATTTGCCTGTGTGCATTCTAAGTTGGTTCACTTGTGTCTTTCTTTCTGTTCCCCTATAGACTGTAGCCTGCCAGGCTTCTGCGTCTATGGAGTTCTCCAGGCAAGAATACTGGAGTCGGTTGCTATACTCTCCTCCAGGAGATCTTCCTGACCCAGGGATCTAACCCACGTGTCTTCTGTCTCCTGTCTTCTGTTTTCTGGCAGGTGGGTTCTTTATCACTAGCACCACCTGGGAAGTCCTAGAAGGATTTGGTATTATGTAATCATGGGAGTTGGTTAACAGGCTCTGTGAGTGCAAGGCTGTTATGTCAGACCTGATGCTAGAGTTTCCAGCCCACAGGGTTTCCTTCCGTTTCCGTTTCCATCAGTTCTCTTTCTAGAGTGCTCTTCAAAGAATGTTGCTCTTATCACACCACCATTCCTAATCTGATGCCCCTGGAGGTTCTGCCCAAGATGAGCACACTAGTTCTTCCCCTCATAAGTGCTTGGGATGGCTGGATGGGTCTCCTTTCTCTTTCCGAAGCACTCTGGACTGTTTCTGCAGCGCTCCCACTGGGAAATCACTCTTCATTCCCCTTTTTCCTTTGACTTTGTTATCTATAATTTAGCGACTTTAGTATGCAAGTTGTTTCAGTTGTGTCCAGCTGTTTGTGACGCCCTGGACTGTAACCCACCAGGCTCTTTTGTCCATGGGATTCTCCAGGCAAGAGTACTAACGTGGGTTGTTGTGCCCTCTTCTGAGGATCTTCCTGACCCAGGGATTGAACCTGGGTCTTTTGTATCTCCAGCATTGGCAAGAGTGTTCTTTACCACTCGTGCCACCTGGGAACCCTAGCTACTTTCAGTTCAGTTCAGTTCAGTCACTTAGTTGTGTCCAACTCTTTGTGACCCCACAAATCATAGCACACCAGGCCTCCCTGTCCATCACCAACTCCCGGAGTACACTCAAACTCATGTCCATCAAGTCAGTGATGCCATCCAGCCATCTCATCCTCTGCCATCCCCTTTTCCTCCTACCCTCAATCACTCCCAGCATCAGGGTCTTTTCCAATGAATCAGCTCATCGCATGAGGTGGCCAAAGTACTGGAGATTCAGCTTCAGCACCATTTCCTCCAAAGAAATCCCAGGGCTGATCTTCTTCAGAATGGACTGGTTGGATCTCCTTGCAGTCCAAGGGAATCGCAAGAGTCTTCTCCAACACCACAGTTCAAAAGCATCAATTCTTTGGAGCTCAGCTTTCTTCATAGTCTAACTCTCGCATCCATACATGACCACAGGAAAAACCATAGCCTTGACTAGATAGACCTTAGTCGGCAAAGTAATGTCTCTGCTTTTGAATTTCTATCTAGGTTGGTCATAACTTTTCTTCCAAGTAGTAAGCGTCTTTTAATTTCATGGCTGCAGTCACCATCTGCAGTGATTTTGGAGCACCCCAAAATAAAGTCTGACACTGTTTCCACTGTTTCTCCATCTATTTTCCACGATGTGATGGGACCAGATGCCATGATCTTCATTTTCTGAATGTTGAGCTTTAAGCCAACTTTTTCACTCTCCTTTTTCACTTACATCAAGAGGCTCTTTAGTTCCTCTTACTTTCTGCCATAAGGGTGGTGTCATCTGCATATCTGAGGTGATTGATATTTCTCCCAGCAATCTTGATTTCAGCTTGTGTTTCTTCCAGTCCGGCGTTTCTCATGATGTACTCTGCATAGAAGTTAAATAAGCAGGGTGACAATATCCAGCCTTGACATACTCCTTTTCCTGTTTGGAACCAGTCTGTTGTTCCATGTCCAGTTCTAACTGTTGCTTCCTGACCTGCATACAGATTTCTCAAGAGGCAGGTTAGGTGGTCTGGTATTCCCATCTCTTTCAGAATTTTCTACAGTTTCTTGTGTTTCACACAGTCAAAGGCTTTGGCATAGTCAATAAAGCAGAAGTAGATGTTTTTCTGGAACTCTCTTGCTTTTTCCATGATCCAGCGTATGTTGGCAATTGGATCTCTGGTTCCTCTGCCTTTTCTAAAACCAGCTTGAACATCTGGAAGTTCATGGTTCACTGTATTGCTGAAGCCTGGCTTAGAGAATTTTGAGCATTACTTTACTAATGTGTGAGATGAGTTCCATTGTGCAGTAGTTTGAGCATTCTTTGCCATTGGCTTTCTTTGGGATTGGAATGAAAACTGACCTTTTCCAGTCCTGTGGCCACTGCTGAGTTTTCTAGATTTGCTGGCATATTGAGTGCAGCACTTTCACAGCATCATCTTTCAGGATTTGAAATAGCTCAACTGGAATTCCATCACTTTCACTAGCTTTGTTTGTAGTGATGCTTTTTAAGGCCCACTTGACTTCACATTCCAAGATGTCTGGTTCTAGGTGAGTGATCACACCATTGTGAGTATCTGCGTCATGAAGCTCTTTTTTGTACAGTTCTTCTGTGTATTCTTGCCACCTCTCTTAATATCTTCTGCTTCTGTTAGATCCAGACCATTTCTGTCCTTTATCGAGCCCATCTTTGCATGAAATGTTCTCCTGGTATCTCTTATTTTCTTGAAGAGATCTCTAGTCTTTCCCATTCTGTTCTTTTCCTCTATTTTTTGGCATTGATTGCTGAGGAAGGCTTTCTTATCTCTCCTTGCTATTCTTTGAAACTCTGCATTCCTATAAGCTGAAAGATGCTTATATCTTTCCTTTTCCCCTTTGCTTTTGGCTTCTCTTCTTCTCACAGCTCTTTGTAAGCCCTCCTCAGACAGCCATTTTGCTTTTTTGCATTTCTTTTCCATAGGGATGGCCTTGATTTCTGTCTCCTGTACAATGTCATGAACCTCCGTCCATAGTTCATCAGGCACTCTGTCTATCAGATCTAGTCCCTAAATCTATTTCTCACTTCCACTTTATAATCATAAGGGATTTGATTTAGGTCATACCTGAATGGTCTAGTGGTTTTCCTCACTTTCTTCAATTTAAGTCTGAATTTGGCAATAAGGAGTTCATGATCTGAGCCACAGTCAGCTCCTGGTCTTGTTTTTGCTGACTATATAGAGCTTCTGTGTCTGCAAAGAGTATAATCAATCTGATTTTGGTATTGACCATCTGGTGATGTCCATGTACAGTCTTCTCTTGTTTTGTTGGCAGAGAGTGTTTGCTATAACTAGTGCATTCTCTTGGCAAAACTCTGTTAGCCTTTGCCCTGCTTCATTCCGTACTCCAAGGTGAAATTTGCCTGTTATTCCAGGTGTTTCTTGACTTCCTACTTTTTAATTCCAGTCTCCTATAATGAAAAGGACATCTTTTGGGGGTGTTAGTTCTAAAAGGTCTTATAGTTCATCACAGAACCGTCCAACTTCAGCTTCTTCAGCATTACTGGTTGGGGTGTAGGCTTGGATTACCTTGATATTGAATGGTTTGCCTTGGATATGAACAGAGATCATTTTGTCATTTTTGAGACTGCATCCAAGTACTGCATTTTGGACACTTTTGTTGACTGTGATGGCTACTTCATTTCTTCTAAGGGATTCTTGCCCACAGTAGTAACATGATGGTCATCTGAGTTAAATTCACCCATTCCAGTCCATTTTAGCTCACTAGTCCTAAAATGTTGATGTTCACTCTTGTCATCTCCTTTTGACCACTTCCAATTTGCCTTGATTCACGGACCTGTCATTCCAGGTTTCTATGCACTATTGCTTTTTACAGCATCGGACCTTGATTCTATCACCAGTCACACCCACAACTGGGTATTGCTTTTGCTTTGACTCCATCCCTTCATTCTTTCTGGAGTTATTTCTCCACTGATCTCCAGTAGCATATTGGGCACCTACTGACCTGGGGAGTTCCTCCTTCAGTATCCTATCATTTGCCTTTTCATACTGTTCATGGGATTCTCAAGGCAAAAGTACTGAAGCGGTTTGCCATTCCCTTCTCCAGTGGACCACATTCTGTCAGACCTCTCTACTATGACCCTCCCATCTTGGGTGACCCCACATGGCATGGCTTAGTTTCATTGAGTTAGACAAGGCTGTGTCCGTGTGATCAGATTGGCTAGTTTTCTGTGATTATGGTTTCAGTGTGTCTGCCCTTTGATGCCCTCTCACAACACCTACCATCTTACTTGGGTTTCTCTTGCCTTGGACATGGAGTATCTCTTCACAGCTGCACCTGCAAAGCCCAGCCGCTGCTCCTTACCTTGGATGAGGGGTATCTCCTCACTGCCATCCCTCCTGATCGTGAAGTTGGAGTAGCTGCTTTCAGCCCTCCTGCACCTACGCACCTGCAGCTCCTTGGACTTGGGGTTGGTCCTCTTGGCTGCCTCCCCTGACCTAGCTACTTTAGAGACCAACTAAGATTCTACCTTCTCTCTCAAGACTCTCTAAGCCCAGTCAACTCAGATCTCATGCAGCTTCTGGGCACAACAAACATTGCTCCTTATTTGGCCTGGGCTCTTATGCAGACTTTGAATTCTCTTTGACATCTCTTGCAGAACTGGGAACCTGACGGGAACTAATTAAGAGTTTTACAGTGAAAGAAATAGCATTTTATATGATTTGTGTGGTGCACAAGTAGAAAACCACACACGATGTTTTGCTGCCTGGTAGCAGAATTCTGTTCCCTGGTGTGATGATGTAGCATCCATCCCCTGGCTGGTATGACAAGGTCCAACCAGGAACTCATGCCTGAGATATAATGTATGCAGTTACCACTGAGCCTTTTTTTTTTAAAATAAATGTACATAATTCAGTTTTAATATTTCTCCAGGGAGAGATTTTTCTTTTGTATTTTGTTTCTTAAAGGGAGGAAGTGTGGGCTTTGCTCACTGGAGGTGGGATTTGATCTCTATTCCCATTGTACTTCATCAGAAAGGCCTTGACCATTCCTTCTAAAATCCCCCGCAATCACCCTCTTGTCTAGATTTACTTTTTTTGCAGCACTCATCCGTGGCTCATGTTATACATTTTCACTGTACAATTACACATGTTGTGTCTCTGCAGGGTCTCTGTTTCACTCATTGTGGAGTCCCTAGTGTCAGGCACTTAGTAGGACCTGAGAAAATGTTTGGCAAATGAATGAATGAAGCTGGTCTTATTCGCTTCTTGCTGGCATACCAGGTCACTTTACCTCTCTGGGTTTCTGTGCAGTGGCAGCATTAGAACTGGACTGGCTGACAGAGAATCTACTGCTAGTGCTTGGAGAGTGCTGCCCGTAGGGGTGGGACATGTGGGCGAGGGCCCTAGAGCTCTCACACTTGAGTGAGAGCCCAGGTTCTGGGGTGAGACACACTAACAGGAATCCTGCCTTAGCTTCTGTACACTGTGTGAACATGGACAATTCTCACTTTTGAGTTTTGATTTTTAGAAGGGGAAAACAATAGTACTTCTCTCAGAGGGATGTTGGGAGGATTAAATAAGGTAGAAAAGAACTCAATGCTTTACACAGAGTTGGTGCTCATTACATATAAGGCTGAATGATGGCCCCTGCAGATGCCCGCACTCTAATACAAGCACTTGTGAATCTGTTAGTTTATGCTGAAAAGAGACTTGTAGACGTGATTAAAGTAAGGATCTTGAGCTCATTGTGGATTATCTGTAATCCAAGACCCTGAATTATCTGTGATTCAGGATGTAAATCCTATAAGAGAGAGGAAGAAGGATCAGAGTTAGGGAGAGAAGACATAAGGACAGAACCAGAGGTTGGAGCCATGAGTTTTGCAGATGGAGGGAGAGACCACAAGCCAAAGAATGCAGGTGGCAGCAAGGAACGGGAAGAAGCAAGGAAATGGATATTCTCTAAGCCTCCAGAGAAACCCATCCTGCTGACACCTTAATTTTCATCCTGTAAGACTCATTTCGGACTTCTGATCTCCAAAGCAGAACACATTGGTGTATGTTGGTGGTAATCTACTAAAGTGGCGATACTAACACTCATGGTATCACCATGCACTCACTTGTCACTCAGCCTGTTTCCATTGCCTACACATCTGGGTTACTATAGCCTCTTCAACTCCCAACCTGGCCAGACACATCTTCTGGGCTTTGCCTGGGCAGGGACTCAATGTGAGTACAGGGTCCCGATTGATTTTCATTTCATAGGCCAGGTCAGGATTGTGACAGGACGGTCAGTGTGATCTTTTCTCATTTTCTGATGATATTTTCCCTTCCACGCTGGAGCGGAATTTTAGTCCTCAGGGCCCTCAGACTTCTCTCTGTCTGAAGTGGTCCTTAGCTGCCTTCTCAGTAATCTACTGCTCCATCAAACAACCCCTTCCACTTGGCCACTTTAAAGAACAATTACTTGATTATCTCCCGTGACTCAGTGAGCCCATGAATGGCTGGTGTTCTTGTGACCTCTTGGAGGTTATAGTCACACAGCTATGGGAGCTGGGCCCCTCTTCTTCCCTGTTTATACTCAGGGCCTTTCCTTTCCATGTGACCTTCCCAATAGGAAGGGACACTTTCTATGTGGACTCTCAGGATGCCAGTCCTAATTTCCTGGGGCTGCCATAACACATTTTTACTACACTTCATATGGCTTAAAATGTCAGAAATGTATTCTTAGTTTTGGAGGCCAGAAGTTGGAACTCAGCCTTCCGAGGTGGCGCTTGTGGTAAAGAACCCGCCTGCCAATGCAGGAGACGTTTGAGATGCGATTTTGATTCTTGGTTCAGGAAGATCCCCTGGAGAAGGGCATGGCAATCCACTCCAGTATTCTTTCCTGGAGAATCCCATGTACAGAGGAGCCTGGTGGACTATAGCCCATAGGGTCAAAAAGAGTTGGAAGTGACTGAAGTGACTTAGCTCCTAGCAGTTGGAATCAAGGTGTAGGCAGGGCCAGACTCCCTCCAGAGGCTGTGGGAGAGAGTGCCAGAGAAGCCCCTTCTGGATCTGGTGGTTTCAAATGTTCATTTGCTCGGGGCAGTGTCAGTCCTGCCTCTTTCTCCAGGTGGACTTTCCTCCTCTGTGTCTTGAATCTCCTTCTGCCTTCCTGTTATAATCATGTTGTTGGATTTAGGGGTCACCTGGATAATTCCAGATGATCTCACCTCGAATCAGTAATTGAATTACATTTACAAGAACCTTGGTTGTTGTTGTTGTTTTTTTTTTTTTTTCCCAAAGAAATTGGCATTCAGAGGTTCTGGGACTTAGAACATGGACATCTTTTTTTAGGGAAGCCTCATTCACTCACCATGATGCCAAAAAGCAAGACTCTGAGAGGGGAAGTGGGAGTGGTCACATTTGTTAGACCCAGAACTGGCCCAGGCTGGCTTTTGCCCCATCCTGCTGGTTGTTGTACATCATAGGTCCAGCCAAGATTCAGTGAGCAAGGGGTCTTCACATGGGTACCAGCCAAGAAACATGGCTCTTTAGAGCAATGGTTGGCCACAAGGCACCTCACCAGCTGGCCTCGCTTCTCCCAGAACTACATTTTCTCTGGAGGCTTTCTTCCTGCAGCCCCACACATGACCCTGCTTAGCAGATAGGCTTCCAGAGTAGACTGGCAGGAACCTGGCCCCTAAGAATGAAAGGATAAATAAAACACAATAATAGTTGGGTGGTTCATTTCACTCCACAAGAGTTCTTTTTTCAGTCAACTTTTTCAAACTTTAATTCAAATTCACAGCCTGGTATGAAAAACATTTTTGAGGGAGCAAGAGCAAAGGTGGTTTATTGGTATTTTTCAAGCCCTGACATGAAGGCCATTTCCTCCTTTGTTATATAAGGCCTGCAAAGAGCAGATTATTGCCATGGACATGCAGCTTTGAAGGGAGTGGGCTTTGCAGGAAGACAGACCCACACTCGTGTTCTGCACTTATGGCAGCTCTGAGACCTTGGGGGGTAACAACGTGCCTCCTCTGTAAAATGCAGGGAATAAGGCTAAACTCCTATGGTGGGCTTGAGGTTAGCACTGATGACAATGATGAGGAGGAAGATGTGATATTGTGACCTATTTATTTACCAGAGTTTATATTGATAAATATTGAGAAATATCAATAGTCTCAGATATGCAGATGACACCACCCTTACGGCAGAAAGTGAAGAGGAACTAAAGAGCCTCTTGATGAAAGTGAAAGAAGAGAGTGAAAAAGTTGGCTTAAAACTCAACATTCAGAACTATATTGAATAATAGTGGTGAAAGTGGGCACCCTTGTCTTGTTCCTGACTTTAGGGGAAATGNAAAAAAAAAAACTCAACATTCAGAAACCTAAGATTATGGCATCCAGTCCCATCACTTGATGGAAAATAGATGAGGAAGCAATGGAAACAGTGACAGACTTTATTTTCTTAGGCTCCAAAATCACTGCAGATGGTGACTGCAGCCATGAAATTGAAAGACGCTTATTGAACTACCTCATGTGAAGAGCTGACTCATTGGAAAAGACCCTGATGCTGAGAGGGACTGGGGGAAGGAGGAGAAAGGGACGACAGAGGATGAGATGGCTGGATGGCATCACCAACTTGATGGACATGAGTTTGAGTGAACTCTGGGAGTTGGTGATGGACAGGGAAGCCTGGCGTGCTGCGATTCATGGGGTCACAAAGAGTTGGATATGACTGAACTGAACTGAATTGAACTGCTCCTTGGAAGAAAAGCTATGACCAACCTAGACAGCATATTAAAAAGCAGAGACATTACTATGCCAACAAAGTTCCATCTAGTTAAAGCTATGGGTTTTCCAGTAGTCATGTATGGATGTGAGAGTTGGACTATAAAGAAAGCTGAGCACTGAAGAATTGACACTTTTGAACTGTGGTGTTGGAGAAGACTTTTGGGAATCACTTGGACTGCAAGGAGATCCAACCAGTCCATCATAAAGGAGATCAGTCCTAAATATTCATTGGAAGGACTGATGTTGAAGCTGAAACTCCAGTACTTTGCCTACCTGATGTGAAGAACTAACTCATTAGAAAAGGCCCTGATGCTGGGATGGATTAAAGGCGGGAAGAGAACGGGATGACAGAGGATGAGATGATTGGATGACATCACTGACTCAATGGACATGAGTTTGAGCAAGCTCTGGGAGTTGTGATGGACAAGGAAGCCTGGTGTGCTGCAGTCCATGGGGTTGCAAAGGGCCAGACACGCCTGAGTGACTGAACTGACTGAGCTGATATTGATAAAAAGCCTTCTCTGGGGTTCAGACGGTAAAAAATCCACCTGAAATGCAACAGACCTGGGTTCGATCCCTGATTTGGGAAGATCCTCTGGAGCGGGGAATGGCTATACACTCCAGTATTCTTTCCTGGAGAATTTCATGAGTGGAGCCTGGAGGGCTACAGTCTATGGGATCACAGAGTTAGGTACAACAGAGTGACTAACACTTTTACTTTTCACATATTAATAAAAAGTACTGATGTAAAGTCAATTCAAGTGAAATGAAACAAAAAAGTAACTTTCACTGATTATCTAATAGCCAGTTTATTAAGATGTAACTCAATTGATTTTCATTTATACACATTCTCTCCTTTTCTTTTTTTAATTAATAAATGTTCAATGCACAGCATCTGCTGGCTTGTGAATACCATAGACAAACTTGTGCTAATTTTGCATCTCTGAATTTGGCTCTGGGGTAAGAAAAATAACCAGGTCAATGATTTCCAGAGGACTTTATTTTGAATTTACCCTGCATGGAAAGGAAACCTTGGACTAGGTAGAATATGGGTCAGTTCGGTTTCCTTGCCTCTCCATATGTGGACATGGGTTCTCATAGTCCCTTGCACAGAAGTCGTCAACAGAGCAAGAAGTCACACTCTGATGACAGGAGGGTTCAATTTTGCATTTGATTTCCCTTCCAGTTCATGTGATGTTCCTCAGAAGTTTCTTAAACTTACTGGCAAATGATGTCTTTGTCTCTCTAATCCATCCCCTAACACATGGGGGGCTTTACTGGTTTACAAACAGGAGCTGGAGAAGGACTCCACAGGCCACAGAGCCAACCAAGAGTCCAGACGTCGGTGGTAGAAATAGACGTGTCTGAGTCCGCTGCCTGGCGTGCTGCGGTCCCCAGTGGACGGCATCTTCTCGGGTCCTTCACCTCGGCTGCATCTGCCAGAAGCCCGCTCTGTGGTGATGACACTCGTGGTCACCCATGGAGACATTTCCTTAACCATGAGGGCTCTTGCTTCCTTCCTTCTCTCTCCTCAGGGCTTCCCTTTCAGATTTACCTCCTGATCAGTAATCTATACAGATATGGAATTTAGCGTTAGAAAGCCTGTTTTTAAAATCAATTTAGTTGCTGTTTCTTCTCAGATCTTCATCGACCTATTTCCCTTCCCTGAGCCTTGAAGGTTTTTATCCGTAAAAGGGAAAGAACAACATCTTCCCTGATCCTGGTGTGTGTAAAGACGATGTGATTAATGAGCCAGTGTCTCTGTAAGCAATTTGTAACTCTTGAGTGCTTCCAAAATGTGAGCAGTTATTTGTATGTTCCTGGTGGGTCATGGGTGGGTAGTGAGTGATCAAACATGTGGACAGGTCAGGAGTGTTTTGAGAAAGTGCAGAAAGGGAGTGGACAGGTGGATTTAAGTGGTTGGCACTGACTGAACTAAGTATTCTAGGTGCTAGGGGAAGAGACCTTGAAGAGTTTTCAGAATCATACCCATTTTATAGATGGGGACACTGAGGACAGAAGGATGAAGGGTTGGGCTTAGTTAGCTCTCAGACTTTCTTCTCTACTTTCATGATTTTAGCTGAGTTTATTGTCACTTGCAAATATTTCATCTATGAATTTGTTTACTGTTTACCTGCTCTCACCTCCCTTACACATTACTCTAATCCTTCCCAGATGGTCAGCCCCCTGGAAGCTGCAACCTGATTGACTGGTTCATCTCCTTGTGCACAGAGTGGTGGGTGGTACTCACATAAAATTGGGCCTGATGAGTGCCCTGTGAGTGATGTGTCCAATGCCTGTCTTGACTTGACCTAGTCTGGAGGTTTTGCTGTTCCTCTATCTCACCCTGTTTCAGGGGTAGCGGGTGTACCCTGGGAAAGTCCTGCTGGGTTGCTCTCTCTTTCTTTTAGCCCTTAGGAATCTCTGCAAGAGAAATCTTCGACAGAGGTTAGCTGATATTTCCTGTCGATTTCTAGGAAATTAATAGGCCCAGAGGTTGCTAGTAGATCAAGAAGCTACTCATATGGAAATTGTGAGAGATGTGAGCTCCATGAGGTCATGGATCAGGCTGCATGCTTGTGATGGAGCTGCAATGACTGGGTGAGTGACCGGCCCCTAGGAGACTCTGAGTAATGTCTGTTGAAAGAGCGAGGGGATGAATGAATGATTTCTTTAGAATATTGATAAATTGGGAGTACAGTGGCAAGATGATGATTGGGATGACACTTGAATGGCCCCTGAATACTCTGAAGAGGGAGCCGGGGGCAGGCAGATGACAAGAGGATGCGGCGTGCTTTCATCTGTCACTGGGAGTCAGAATATCTGGTTGGGTAGTTTTCTGCAGATGGGGGTGGGCAAGGAAGCCAGTGCAGCTGCGGTTCCATCCCTGGAACTGTAAATATGCCAGGGACCCACGCTGTGATGCTGACAGGCGCCCTCCCTGCAAGGCTCAGACGGGAGGGACTCACCAAGTCCAGATTCTAAATGAGATTCACCTGAGCCCCATCAGGGAGCTGTCATCCTGCCGATGGAATGGAAAGGGGAGGGGCACGGACGGAAGGGAAATCTTTGTAGCTGAGCCTACCTGACTTTCCTCAGTGGGAGACACATGAATCCTGTTTCATGTCAAGGAGAGGTAGTTAAAGTGCAGACCACTCACTCCTGGGCTCAGAATTCGGGAGGTGTGGCTCGTGCCTGTAGACCACTCATCCTCCCTTCCTTTGATCTATCAGTTGATGTGGAGAAAGGCTTTTATGTGTGATTCCTGTATAATGGATAATTTAGTCCATCCCATTATGAAAAAGCAGTAAGTCTAGTTCTAGTACATTTGCTTCAGTTATTCTTTAAAATATCTAGTAACATATTATTCTCATGTGCTTTAAGTAGCCTGAACACTTTTTTCTCAGTTGTTTAAGAATATAATTCAGGGGCTTCTTTCAGCCAGTTTAAAATTAGTTGCAAATAAAAAAAAAATAAGAATAAAGGCATGTACCCTACCAGCATACACATTTATGTAAGAGAAGTGACTGCAAAGGAGATTTATATTAGCACAGCAACCAAATTGGACTTGCCCTATTTATCACTGAAATTAGCATATCATCATGCATGCTATCAGGTCCATTTCTAATTTTTTTATGCAATAACCCATACTTTAAAAAATACCCTCCCTCTGTTCAAAGCCTGAATGTTTTATTTCTGAATTACCTTTCTTAGATAGTCAAATGAGAGTTTTAAACTATATGGTTTACAAGGAGTCAACTGTGGAAGTCTACCTTTGAGGCTTAGACACAATCATGTTTGAATGAACTGGCTGTCTGTAGAGAAGTTCAAGTTCATCAAACTCATGTGAGCCATGGCAAACCGAGACTAGTAACTCTTGATTACAAACCACATGTCTACACTTTATTTTAAAATGATTCAAAACCTTCAGGTTTGAAGAAAAGAAAATCCTTTTTCATGTTTGCATTTCTCAGAGGAAATTCTCTGTGAGACTGATATTTCTCCAAGAAAGAATGTGTGTGCATGCATGTATGATTAAGTTGTCTCAGTCGTGTCTGATTATTTGTGACTCCATGGACTGTAGCCCATGTCTCCTCTGTCCATGTGATTCTCCAGGCAGGAATACTGGAATGGCTTGCCATGCCCTCCTCCAGGGGTCTTCCCAACCCAGGGATCAAACCCACATCTTTTTTCTCCTGCATTGGCAGGTGGGTTCTTTACCACTAGTCACCTGGGAAGCTCTAAGAAAAGATGTACTTTAAAATAATAATTGGCTAAATTGCCCTTTAAAATATCTTTCCAATCCTTTGAAATAGATACTTTGTGCCCTTGGGTTTTCTTGGAGAGGGCTTAAAGAAGTAGAGAATAAAAATAAACAAGAACTTTTGAGTATGGGTTTTGGTTGAAGAAGGTTACTGAGAAGAGATGTGTTAAGGCCAACACATGACTTTTTCTGCTTTAGGTGGTGCTTGAACTGCTCAATGGTAGCCCTCTGGGAAAGAAATGGGGCTCGGAGAAGGATGAAGCTAGCGTCTGAGGAGGCACTGGTCTTGCCTTCCTGGACCACTCTGAGGTCCACATCAGAGATCAGTCAGATTGCAAAGCACCTTTCAGGCTTTTGCTGTGATTATATTGGTTTATCCTAAACACAGTTTTGATTAGAGACTTTCCTTATCTTTCCATGGATCCAAGTTAGTTCCATGGATTTTAGGGTGAACCTGGGAGAAGGAATATGGCACAAATATTGGCAGAATTTCTTTGCAACTCAATTAGGTGGGGCCTAGGCTAGCTTTTCCATCCACAACATTTTTTTGACATTTCTCCCTTCAAAAAGTGCAGTTTGTCTCCTTTCTCTTGAGTGTGGATTTTACATGGTGTCTCATTTCCAGTGAATAGTCTGTGGCAGAAGACTTTCCAATGTTAGGTTATTGACATTATCTTGGGTGTGTGACCCCCACCCTCTCTAGCTGCCAGAGAGAAACTGACCATGTCTGCCAATAGCCGTATGAGTGGCAATAATCTCACAAATTTCCTCCATCACCTCTGGTATGCATTATCCTTTAGAAGTGAGTCACTAGGGCCAGCTCACACTCGAGAAGGGTTTACACAAGAGTATGTATATGAGGAGTTGGGGAGTGACTGGAGGCCGTCATATAGGCCACCATAAGTACCAATTTAGCTTCAAAACTGTATTTTAAGGATGAGGCCAAATTTTCCTTTTGTAGATCTGGATGGCTTCAGTATTAAAGAAAATTTGCTGGAGAGATATATCCTTGGTACGGTATTTGATGGAAACGTCAAAACAGGAAGCAAAGCCCTGATTCCTTGTCAGGACATTGTATCTGCTGTATGGTGTGTGGCGAGCACTGTCCGCAGACCGCTGTGAGTCTTTCCCCTCTAACAAACCAGATCTTATGAGTAATTTCTACATCAGAGCCTCTTAAACCCCGGTAGGTCCAGCAGTAAGTCACTGCATGTTGACTCCAGAATCAGCACTTTGGCTTGGAAATGTGGCCTGAGGCATAATAGGATGGGTCTCAAAAATCAAGGAAGACACAGACTGCCCTGATGGAAATTATCCTCTCAGGGAAATAGTGCCTTTAATGGCATCTGTGCTTTCGGACTAAGTTGCTTCAGTCGTGTCCGACTCTTTGTGACCCTGTGGAATGTAGCCCACCAGGCTCCTCTGTCCATGGGGTTCTCCAGGCAAGGATTCTGGAGTGGGTTGCCATGCCCTCCTCCAGGGGATCTTCTCAACCCAGGGATCGAATCCACAGCTCGTACATCTCCTGCATTGGCAAATGGTTTCCTTACCATTAGCACCGCCTGGGAAGCCCAAGGGCATCTATAGAACTTAAAAATGAAAATCTAGTACTGATAGTTTTCCTTTTTGACTTACAGAAGAAACACAGAAAAAAATAAGGATGAAACAATACAGCAACACATTGGGAACATTCTTGTGAAGTCGCTCAGTCGTGCCCAACTCTTCACGATCCCATGGATAGTAGCCAGCCCCAAGCTTCTCCATTCATGGGATTTTCAAGACAAGAGTACTGGAAGGGTTGCCATTTCCTTCTCCAGGGAATCTTCCCAACCCAGGGATTGAACCCAGGTCTCTCACATTGAAGACAGACAGTTTACCATCTGAGCCACCAGGCCAGGCTAATGATAACCTTTCAACACAGAATCCATTCTAGTACCTGTCAGAGACTGAGAGAGACAGAGAGAGGACAGAGAAACAGAAAGAGAACCTAACTATATACTAGGATTATGCAGTTCTGAACCCTTTGAAACAGCAAAAAGATGAGAGGCTATCAATAATATAAGAAGCCAGGTAATGAGCCAGGAGCAGTTTTCTCCCTGAGAGTCCAACCATTTACGTTCCCTCTGCACATCTTCCCTTGGGGCCGTGCCAAGTGAGGAAAACCTAGCTTCTGTCCCTCTTATTTTATTGGATTCTCCCATGGCTTCCACCATCAAAACCCCTGCCTCTGAGTGCTTGCACTCCTGTTCTTGAGGTCTGTTTCTTAGAACTTCGAAATACAGATCTCTAAACTATGATCTTTTTCTCTTTTTTCAGAAGGAAAGAATAGTGCTAAATGAGATTTTACATAGACACGCTAAACGTGTCTCATAGTAACTCTTGGACTGTGTGACTGATCCATGTAATAAACTGTCAAGCAACAGGATTGTTCAGGCAGCAGGTGGTGATGACACTTAGCCCAGCTGTTGCCCCAAGGTCATGGGCTCACAGGGGCTAGATTTACTGAGTCCTTCCACTCTTGACGGCCAAGGACTCCATAACTCGGAAGCTCCTTGGAGACATTGGATGTGTCTTGTTGATTTAAGTTTTGTCCCAGCTCCCTGCCTATAGAGCTTTTTCAATGAATTTATGTATCCCTGATCTGTGAACAAAACATTCTTACATTGTGCTAGATTTTGAATGAGCTACTGCAAATAGCTCGTTTGCAGTATGAGTTGTTATACTCATATAATACGTGAGGTTAAGCCTTCCTCTTTGTACCAGCTGGGGAAACATGGAGATGTTAATTAAACTCCCCTGTACACAGTGAATATAAGACTGGTGGTATTGGTTCTATAGAGTCTAAAATATAAACAGGAAAGTCACTGGAGAGTACTTGGCATTCAGTGGATGCCCAATAAATGTTTGTGCCTACCATCTACATGGTAGGTAGATGAATGATACAGACTTCTTTTCTTTACATTAAAGTTTTGCTCATTCTTTTTTATAAACTTATTAAAGGATACACCACATTTACAGTTAGTACAAAATATTGGTTATATTCCCAGTGTTGTGCAGTACACACGATAGTTTGTATCTCTTACTTCCCCTGCCCTCATAATTCCCCTTTCCCCTCTGCCCACTGGTAACTACCAGTTTGCTTTCTGTATCTGTGAATCTGATGTTTTTTGTTATATTCACCGGTTTGCTGCATTTTTTAGATTGCACATATAAGTGATATCATACAGTATTTTGTCTTTCCTTCCTGATTCATTTCACTTAGCATAATGCCCTCCAAGC
>SJYW01034919.1:386822-404857 GCA_006410735.1 Raphicerus campestris
GACTGAACAACAGCACAGAATTCCATTCTCTGTGTAGTAACACCTCTTCTTCATCCATTCATCTGTTGACGGCCGCTTAGGTTGCTTCCTTATCTTCTTGCTGTTTAGTCACTAAGTCATGTCTGACTCTTTTGTGACCCATGGACTATAGCCCTCCAGGCTCCTCTGTCCATGGAATTTCCTAGACAAGAATACTAGAGTGGGTCACCATTTCCTTCTCCAGGGGATCGTCTTAAACCCAGGGATCAAATCCAGGTCTCCTGCACTGGCAGGCAGATTCTTTACCACTAAGCCACCAAGGAAGATCCTCAATACCTTGGTGACTAAAAATAATGCTGCTATGAACAGGGGAGTGCATGTATCTTTTCAAAATAGTGTTTTTGTTGTTTATAGGGTATATGCCCAGGAGTGGAGTTGCTGGGTCATTTGGTAGTTCTATTTTCAGTTTTTTGACAAACCTCCATACTGTTTCCCACAGTGGTAGCACCAATTTATATTCTTACCAACAGTGGACGAGGATTCCCTTTTCTCCACATCCTTGCCAACACTTGCTATTTGTGTTTGTTTTGATGATGGCCATTCTAATGAGTGTGACACGATAGCTCATTGTGATTTTAATTTGTGTTTCCCTGATAGTTAGTGCTGTTGAGCATCTTTCCATGTGCCTGTCATTGCACATCATCTGCTCTTCATGACTTTATTGTGCTTGTAGGCGTGCTGCGTCCCCTCAGACTGGAGGCCACTCCCCATGTCATGTCATTCCCAGCACCTCAGGGCCTGGTTGAGTAGTTTACACAGTGACTAGCCTGGTGCTCTGGGGCTTCCCTGGGGCTCAGATGGTAAAGAATCTGCCTGCAATGCGGAAGACCTGGGTTCAATCCCTGGGTTGAGAAGATCCCCTGGAGGAGGGTGTGGCAACCAAATCCAGTATTCTTGCCTGGAGAACCCCATGGACAGAGGAGCCTGGTGGGCTACAGTCCATGGGGTCACAAAAACACGACTAAGCACAGCACACAGCCTCGTTCTCTGTGATGACCTAGAGGGTTGAGATGTAGGGGGTTGGGAGAAGACCCAAGAGGGAGGAGCTATATGTATACTTATAGCTGATGCACTTGTCATACAACAGAAACCACCACAACATTGTCAAATAATTACCCTCCAAGTAAAATTTAAAATTAAAGAAAAACAGACCAAAAAAACCAAAAAAGAGTTGATTGAAAGAAAGTCTACATTCAAATCCTGATTTGAACTACTCTGTGACCAAGAGAGTTAATACTTCTGGGTCTCTTTTTTTTCTTACTTCTACACTTTTTTGAAAAAAATCTGCCTTTTAGGGTTACAATGGAAAATGAATATTGAAGTACTTAGCATACATCTGGTACATAATATGTTCATAAGAAATATCAGTTTCCTGCTTCCTTTTATGGCAGGATTTCTTTAGCTATGCTCCAGCCCTTGATGGCCTTGGTGAGGTCCTTCCAAGTGCCAAGGGGCATGTGAGTGGAGGCAGCAGATGAAATGTGTATGAGGCAGGAGCCAGCCCTATGAGCTCACCTTCCCCTATTCTTCCCTCCTCTGTCCCTCCTGCCTGCCCTCCTGCTTTCTTCCTCCCAAAGCCACCTACCCAGTTGATGAGACCAGATTCTTGTATGCAACCTAAGGGTCATACGTCACTCTGGACCTGAAGAAGAGTCTGCATTAACCAAACATATGGATTGAGAGGAGGGCCAAAATCAGAGTGCATGGATAGGGCAGGAAACAGTGGACACCAGAATACTTTTTTGCTAGAAAAGAGAAATGGATGGTGAGCTGGCCGATGGGAGGCATATCAGGTACAGGTGTGATTCCCCAGAGAAGCAGCTGGAGAAATCAGTGGGGCCTGATGAGAGAATGTTTGGAATGCTGCCCTGGGATATTTGGACTCTATCACATAGCAATCTGTGGAGCACAGATGTTGGAGATGGGAGAGGATACTGAAACAGGAGAGGGGGAGAGTGTGGGTATTCATCAAGGCGTGGATTCTGGTGAAGCTATGTCTTCATTTTTCAAAGAACACTAGTTTTGTTGGTTGTGTTAGTTCAGACTGCTGTAATAATATGCCATAGACCGGGTGGCTTAAATAGTGAACCTTCATTTCATTGGAAGAACAGATGCTGAGGCTGAACCTCCAATACTCTGGCCACACGTTGCAAAGAGTCCACTCATTGGAAAAGACCCTGATGCTGGAAAGTTCAAAGGAAAATGGAGAATGGGATGGCAGAGGATGAGATGGTTAGATAGCATCACCAACTCAGTGGAAATGAATTTGAGCAAACTCAGGGAGATAGTGGAGAACAGAGGAGTCTGGTGTGCTATATAGTTCATGGGGTCACAGAGTCAGACATGACTTAGCAACTGAACATCAGCAAAGAAGAGGCTGAGAAACCCAAGTTCAGAGTGCCAGTATGGTTGGATTCTGGTGACAATTCTCTTGGTGAGTTATGGATGGCATCTTCTTGTTTCCTCACATGGCCTTTTGGGGGGTGCATGCATATGGAGAGAGAGATCTCTCTCTTCCTCTTCTTATAAGGGCACTTGTACCATTAAGAGGAATCCCTAATGACCTCATCTAAACCCAAGTACTTCTCAAAGTGCCCATCTCCAAGCACCCCACATCAGGGGTTAAGACTTCGAGATAGAAATCGGGCAAACACAAATATTTGGTCCATTAACTAATGGTGGAACAAGAATGGACTCAGACTCTTCATATCTCCCCCTCATTACAGAGGGTCAAATTAGGGTATAAAAGTTGTCAATTTTAAAATCTGTTATCATTTGTTAAGTGCATTTGGAGCCCCAAGTAACACACTGTTTAATGGAATTGGGGAAAGAGGATATAATATCTTCATTTATAATGCTCAGTAATTCAAAGACTAAGATGTTTTTATTCTGGGAAAGGGATCTTGGGCTTTTATTTTTCATTAGAATTTCTTATTGCTCTACTGTCAATCAGGTATCAAATATGATCCTGCCAGCATTCCTGGATATCCATATTGGTGTCTACTACATAATCACAATTGATACCTGAGAATTCTAGAAAAGAAGGACTCGTGTCCAAAATACTCCAGCGATGTATGTAACACGTGTGCTACCTGAAATCACCCAGAATCTGATCACTGCAGTTTTGGAAGTAGTCATCTTCTTTTGAAGTTTAGTCTCTAATTGAAATAACAAAGAGGCTGCAGCACAAAATAAATGAAAAATAGCGACTTTCTTCCTGTGTTTTCCCAAGAGGTTTAAACATTGTTTTAGGACTTGGCTTACAGGTCCTGCATATTTTTCAGAGTTCACCACTCTTTAGATTTAAAAGGTAATTACATTTACTTATCAGTGTCAGATAAAACACACACTGCCGCGTGGAACCACAGTGAAGAGGGGAGTGAGGTTGGTCACAGAAAAGCTACACTTGATAGAGCTCTGACTCTTTAGAAAAGAAATTCCTTGTCATGAGACTTCTCTGAATGCATATCAGAAGAAATTAAGGTCAAGGTTCTGGATATAAAGAATATTAGAAGAGAGAGAGATTGATGTGCCAATTTTCAGATTTATTTTGATAAATTGTACCATATCAATATGTAAAAATCTAATAAATATAACTCTTTAAAGAGGGGGCTGCTCTAATTTTACTGTTTCAGAGAAGAGGTTTGGCAAAAAGTCAGAATGTGCATTAAAAACACACTTTCAAGAAGTCTAATAAATAAAGTCTTTGAATTATGGTTTCCCAGTGAAGGGCACTTAAATCATTTTGATAAAGAATTTAAATTAGACCTTTAAATAAGAAAGGCAACTTTTCCTTAACTTATTATTTATAGATAGTTTGAAAATAAAATCTATGCAAGCTGATTTCTCCTTCTATTCTTTATAAGGCAAATAAATATATTGTCAACTTTTAACAGCACATATGGTTAACCAGAGATTGTCATCATTCAAAGAGGGAGGTGAAGGCTGGCTGGCATTTACTGAGCACTTAGTGCTGGGTGCTGTGTGAAATGGTTTATGTACACTCNTTTTTTGAAAAAAATCTGCCTTTTAGGGTTACAATGGAAAATGAATATTGAAGTACTTAGCATACATCTGGTACATAATATGTTCATAAGAAATATCAGTTTCCTGCTTCCTTTTATGGCAGGATTTCTTTAGCTATGCTCCAGCCCTTGATGGCCTTGGTGAGGTCCTTCCAAGTGCCAAGGGGCATGTGAGTGGAGGCAGCAGATGAAATGTGTATGAGGCAGGAGCCAGCCCTATGAGCTCACCTTCCCCTATTCTTCCCTCCTCTGTCCCTCCTGCCTGCCCTCCTGCTTTCTTCCTCCCAAAGCCACCTACCCAGTTGATGAGACCAGATTCTTGTATGCAACCTAAGGGTCATACATCACTCTGGACCTGAAGAAGAGTCTGCATTAACCAAACATATGGATTGAGAGGAGGGCCAAAATCAGAGTGCATGGATAGGGCAGGAAACAGTGGACACCAGAATACTTTTTTGCTAGAAAAGAGAAATGGATGGTGAGCTGGCCGATGGGAGGCATATCAGGTACAGGTGTGATTCCCCAGAGAAGCAGCTGGAGAAATCAGTGGGGCCTGATGAGAGAATGTTTGGAATGCTGCCCTGGGATATTTGGACTCTATCACATAGCAATCTGTGGAGCACAGATGTTGGAGATGGGAGAGGATACTGAAACAGGAGAGGGGGAGAGTGTGGGTATTCATCAAGGCGTGGATTCTGGTGAAGCTATGTCTTCATTTTTCAAAGAACACTAGTTTTGTTGGTTGTGTTAGTTCAGACTGCTGTAATAATATGCCATAGACCGGGTGGCTTAAATAGTGAACCTTCATTTCATTGGAAGAACAGATGCTGAGGCTGAACCTCCAATACTCTGGCCACACGTTGCAAAGAGTCCACTCATTGGAAAAGACCCTGATGCTGGAAAGTTCAAAGGAAAATGGAGAATGGGATGGCAGAGGATGAGATGGTTAGATAGCATCACCAACTCAGTGGAAATGAATTTGAGCAAACTCAGGGAGATAGTGGAGAACAGAGGAGTCTGGTGTGCTATATAGTTCATGGGGTCACAGAGTCAGACATGACTTAGCAACTGAACATCAGCAAAGAAGAGGCTGAGAAACCCAAGTTCAGAGTGCCAGTATGGTTGGATTCTGGTGACAATTCTCTTGGTGAGTTATGGATGGCATCTTCTTGTTTCCTCACATGGCCTTTTGGGGGGTGCATGCATATGGAGAGAGAGATCTCTCTCTTCCTCTTCTTATAAGGGCACTTGTACCATTAAGAGGAATCCCTAATGACCTCATCTAAACCCAAGTACTTCTCAAAGTGCCCATCTCCAAGCACCCCACATCAGGGGTTAAGACTTCGAGATAGAAATCGGGCAAACACAAATATTTGGTCCATTAACTAATGGTGGAACAAGAATGGACTCAGACTCTTCATATCTCCCCCTCATTACAGAGGGTCAAATTAGGGTATAAAAGTTGTCAATTTTAAAATCTGTTATCATTTGTTAAGTGCATTTGGAGCCCCAAGTAACACACTGTTTAATGGAATTGGGGAAAGAGGATATAATATCTTCATTTATAATGCTCAGTAATTCAAAGACTAAGATGTTTTTATTCTGGGAAAGGGGTCTTGGGCTTTTATTTTTCATTAGAATTTCTTATTGCTCTACTGTCAATCAGGTATCAAATATGATCCTGCCAGCATTCCTGGATATCCATATTGGTGTCTACTACATAATCACAATTGATACCTGAGAATTCTAGAAAAGAAGGACTCGTGTCCAAAATACTCCAGCGATGTATGTAACACGTGTGCTACCTGAAATCACCCAGAATCTGATCACTGCAGTTTTGGAAGTAGTCATCTTCTTTTGAAGTTTAGTCTCTAATTGAAATAACAAAGAGGCTGCAGCACAAAATAAATGAAAAATAGCGACTTTCTTCCTGTGTTTTCCCAAGAGGTTTAAACGTTGTTTTAGGACTTGGCTTACAGGTCCTGCATATTTTTCAGAGTTCACCACTCTTTAGATTTAAAAGGTAATTACATTTACTTATCAGTGTCAGATAAAACACACACTGCCGCGTGGAACCACAGTGAAGAGGGGAGTGAGGTTGGTCACAGAAAAGCTACACTTGATAGAGCTCTGACTCTTTAGAAAAGAAATTCCTTGTCATGAGACTTCTCTGAATGCATATCGGAAGAAATTAAGGTCAAGGTTCTGGATATAAAGAATATTAGAAGAGAGAGAGATTGATGTGCCAATTTTCAGATTTATTTTGATAAATTGTACCATATCAATATGTAAAAATCTAATAAATATAACTCTTTAAAGAGGGGGCTGCTCTAATTTTACTGTTTCAGAGAAGAGGTTTGGCAAAAAGTCAGAATGTGCATTAAAAACACACTTTCAAGAAGTCTAATAAATAAAGTCTTTGAATTATGGTTTCCCAGTGAAGGGCACTTAAATCATTTTGATAAAGAATTTAAATTAGACCTTTAAATAAGAAAGGCAACTTTTCCTTAACTTATTATTTATAGATAGTTTGAAAATAAAATCTATGCAAGCTGATTTCTCCTTCTATTCTTTATAAGGCAAATAAATATATTGTCAACTTTTAACAGCACATATGGTTAACCAGAGATTGTCATCATTCAAAGAGGGAGGTGAAGGCTGGCTGGCATTTACTGAGCACTTAGTGCTGGGTGCTGTGTGAAATGGTTTATGTACACTCTGTCATTTAGTCTCTGCTAAAGACGTTAAGCAAGTTAGTCATGGGTCCAGAATGCTGTGTGGCCTTCAGCAAAGTACTCACCCTCACTGAGCCTTAACTGCCCCACCTATGAATGGGGCAGATAATAGTACCTGACTAGTAGGGTTACTGGGAGGTTAATTGAGTTTGGAGCTGCAATGTGCTTGGCCCTGGACCTGGTACATAGAGAGTACTGACAACTGCTAGCAGAGTTGTCCTCATTTTCCCTTGGCTCAGATGACTAAGAGATTTTCCGCCACATAAATATCTGGTTAGAGACAGAGTCTGGACTCAAACCCTGGGTGTTGGCTGTATTTGGGGCATGCTCAGAGATGTGCACATTTACAGTAAAGCTCTTCACCACCTTCATTTCAGACTCTGTTGTGCTTTTGTTCATTCACTGAATTATATTATATATATATATATATATATATGTGTGTGTGTGTGTGTGTGTGTGTGTGTGTACGTATGTGTGTGTATAGATATATATATGTGTGTGTATGTTATATAGCTGCTAAGCTGCTAAGTCACTTCAGTCGTGTTCAACTCTGTGCAACCACATAGATGGCAGTTCACTAGGCTCTGCTGTCCCTGGGATTCTCCAGGCAAGAATATTGGAGTGGGTTGCCATTTACTTCTCCAATGCATGAAAGTGAAAAGTGAAAGTGAAGTCGCTAAGTTGTGTCTGACTCCTAGTGACCCCATGGACTGCAGCCCACCAGGCTCCTCCATCCATGGTATTTTCCAGGCAAGAGTACCAGAGTGGGTTGCCATTGCCTTCTCCATTATATAGCTATAGTGTGCAATATATAATGAAGTATATACGTAAATTATAGTATGTTATAAGGCTGAGGGCTGAAGAATTGATGCTTTTAAACTGTGGTGTTGGAGAAGACTCTCGAGAGTCCTTTGGACTGCAAGGAGATCAAACCAGACAATCCTAAAGGAAATCAGTCCTGAATATTCATTGGAAGCACTGATGCTGAAGCTGAAGCTCCAATACTTTGGCCACCTGATGTGAAGAGCCGACTCATTAGAAAAGACCCTGATGCTGGGAAAGATTGAAGGCAGGAGGAGAAGGGGGTGATGGAGAATGAGATGGTTGGATGGCATTACTGACTTGATGAACATGAGTTTGAGCAAGCTCTGGGAGATGGTGAAGGACAGGGAAATCTGGCGTGCTGCAGTCCATGGGGTTGCAAAGAGTGGGACATGACTGAGTGACTGAACAACAGCAACATAATACAGTATGCACTAAACTATATAGTATTGTATAATATATTCCATATATAATATGAAGCTTAAATAAATTATATTTTATATTATAATATACATATATCTTGCATATATATTTATATTCTATATTATGTATCACATTATACTACATACAATACATATTATATAGTTACTATATAATTTTACCATATTATTACAAAATGTAGTGTATTTACTATGTAATATATGATATCTATGCATGTATACATATACATGCCCATGCATGTATGCATGTACAAAAATGTGCACATACACAGATATCTATACACATACGTACTGAGGACTTACTCTTGCCATACACTGGGAATAAGTTGTGGCAAGAAAGACCCTGTCCTAGGGGACCGGGTTACAAATGAACAAGGAGGACCAGCTACAGCAACAATGAGAAGGAAGCATGTTAACTAGTCTGATCAAGGGCAGGGCAGTTTGCAAATAAAGTAGATATTTTTGATGAAGGAGTATGGGCAGCTACTTGCTGTATGATGTAACAACCTGGTTATTTCCATTAGACCACATTTGCTAGGTAGCACAGAGGTAAAGAATCTACCTGCCAATACAGGAGACACAAGAGACATGAGTTAGATCCCTGAGTCAGGAAGATCCCCTGGAGAAGGAAAGGGAAACCACTCCAGTATTCTTACCTGGGAAATTGCATGAACAGAGAAGCATGGTGGGCTACAATACATGGCATCACAAGTAGTTGGACATGGCTGAGCGACTGAGCATGTGTGCGTGCATGCACACACACATACACATATACACAGATAAACGCATTTGCTAAGGTAGAATTTCAGTTTACTTGGATGCCTCATTTCCTAAATATTTTGGATAACTGAGCTATTATTGAAGCACCTAAAAAGATCCGAAATGGTCAAGATGATGCTTAAGGCAAAGTTTATGCTGACTGCATGTAACTTGGTAAAGTAGGAAAAAGATGTGGTCTAGTCAGCCACGTTTGGGTTAGGATCCTGTGTGTACTGTTTCTTAGCTGGGCGGTTGCTTTTACTAGGACATCTAACTTGTCTAAAATAGGGATAGGCCGTTTCCTTCACAGACTTGTGATCCCAGGCTCTCTGCCCCTAGCTTCATGTCCAACAAAGTCCCCTTGTCCCTGCCACACGTGCAGGGGAGAAGTGATGAGTGATCACTGATGAGTGACTCATCCATCAGTGATGAGTCTGGGGGTCAGGCTTCTGGTCCTGGGACACTTGAAAGCTGAGCAATNGACTTGTGATCCCAGGCTCTCTGCCCCTAGCTTCATGTCCAACAAAGTCCCCTTGTCCCTGCCACACGTGCAGGGGAGAAGTGTCCATCAGTGATGAGTCTGGGGGTCAGGCTTCTGGTCCTGGGACACTTGAAAGCTGAGCAATGCTTTAGCATGGACTCTCTTGGTGATTGTCCATTCTGCCTGTAGAGTCCTGATGAAAAGTCTAAGCTTTGGACAGGATAGAAAAACACTCAGAGATTTCAGAATTTGCGATTCATTACTGGGAGTTCATCAGTACAGACTCCCTCAAGTCAGTTTGTGGGTCGGCTCTGAACTCTAAGAAGAGTTACAGAGTTTGGGGTGACCCCCTTTGGTAGTTTGGGATCAGTCTGTCCTTGCCCTTGTAAGCTCAAAGTCAGTCCCCAATTCCCTTCTTAGCCTCCAAACCCAGCTTCTCTCTTTAACTCTCTGTCCCGAGGAAACATTTTATGGCTTAGTAGCGTTTGGGGGATGATGCTTCAAAATGAGTTTAGTTCTGCACTTAGTGGCTCTGATAAGCACTGGTTTGAAAGGCACCAGATTCAGAATATTCACTGGGGAGGGGCACTTGGAAGTTCGCATTTCTCTTCAGAGCCTGTAACCTAAATAGCCTTGCTGGAGAACTTCTACACTACCACATCCCTTCTTCCATCCCTGGATGGCCGAAATGGCAGGAAAGACTGGGTTCCGTCCGTGCTCAGTCACGCAGTCATGTTTAACGCTTTGCGACCCTATGGACCAAAGCCCACCAGGCTGTTGTGTCCATGGAATTTTCCAGATAAGCATCCTGGAGCAGATTGCCATTTCATTCTTCAGAAGGGAAGGTTGGGGATTTATAAACGCTTCTTGTGTAAATTCTTCATCCTCTCCTATGCAGACAGAGAAACACATATTTAGTGGGAAATGTATTTGGTAAACACTGTTTAAAATTATTTAAAAATCAATATTTACTTATCAAAATGCTGTCTAGTGTCACTGAGACTTAGAACCAATCCTTTAGCTATTCAAACTTAATAGCAAAATACAACAACAAAAAAAATAGCTACTCCAATCNTTTGGTAAACACTGTTTAAAATTATTTAAAAATCAATATTTACTTATCAAAATGCTGTCTAGTGTCACTGAGACTTAGAACCAATCCTTTAGCTATTCAAACTTAATAGCAAAATACACCAAAAAAAAAAAAAATAGCTACTCCATTCTTTTCAACATTCATCGTCAGGCAGGTGCCAAGGGCCATCACTTTTCATATTAAGGTAATCCACGTTTGTTCCTATCTCCAGCACCGAAGGAACAGGAAACTGCATCCTTGATGAATAAATTTTGTTTCTCTGCAAGAGGAAAGACACAGCAGGGTGGTTAAATGTCAGGAAAAATCACATTGAAAAGCCCATCTGAAATGAAAAGTATGTCACGAAATGTGACATTCTTAACTTCATTGCTACTGAGTAATTGTGAATTAGATTAATTACTGTTTGGTACCCTGAGCTGAAAACTTCATTTTCATGCAATAAGGTGTGAGGTTGTTTGCTTCCCTTGCCAGGGACTGATCTTGGGGCTTAAGAAACTGCAGGAAGCAGTGCAGCCATAAAATTCCTGCAGCCGCAGCAAAAAGTAAAATAAAATCCAAAATACAGTCTCAGAAGCCTTCTAGTGTCTGCCCTGCCTCCACAAACCCACTCGCCAATTAAATTAAAACATTCCTCCCAGCTCAGCTCCCCAGTCTTCAATGTTTCTCGATAAGCTGTTTGAGATCTTAGCCCTTCTAAGAAATGAATCATATTTTCTCTGTTGTACTTGATTGCTGTTGACTACTAATTCACCCTGTATTGATCTCAAGTCCATATTTCTTACTGTTTAGATGGGGAATTATCTCATGCTTTAAAAATGCTGCCAAGTTTCTGAGGCCCTTACAATGGCAGTACCCAGAGGGCAAGTTCCTCCCTGTGAAACCTGGAAGGAATGGGTACTTAGGCATGACTTTCTGCCCCTCAATTTCTTGCGCCTTCTTTGGTCTGTGGGTCAAGAGGACCTGTTATCTGGGAGGAGGGAAAGGAGACATGGTGCTTGAGAAGAAGTGAAAATAAGTTTATAAAAAGATGCCATCTCTATGGAGAAGCTTGCCAAATTGCCTTATTCTAACATTTTTCTCTAGCTCTGGAAACTGAAAAAAGAACTTTATGAAAAAGACTCTCTGGTACTAAGATATATATATATATTTACCTTGTCTGAAATGGGATGTGACAAAAGCAAGATTTAAAATATCATTTTCTTTCCTGATTAGAAATATAGTATCTGCTCATCATAGAGAATGTGAGTNAGAAATATATATATATATATATATATATATATATATATATATATATATATTTTTTTTTTACCTTGTCTGAAATGGGATGTGACAAAAGCAAGATTTAAAATATCATTTTCTTTCCTGATTAGAAATATAGTATCTGCTCATCATAGAGAATGTGAGTAACTTAGGAAAGCATAAATAGGCAATACAATTGATCCACAGCCTCATCTCTCAGAGGTTGCTGTATTGTCAGCCTCTGTATTTTGGAAGAAATAGCATTATAGTTTTCAGAGCTGCAGACTCTGGCCCCAGGGTTTAGAAGTGTGAGTGTAGGCACCACTCTTTACAGGCTGTGTGATCTGCCATATCTCGGGGATCACACTGGTGATACTGTGCCATGCTAAGTCACTTCAGCTGTGTCCAACTCTGTGTGACCCCCTGGACTGTATCCTGCCAGGCACCTCTGTCCATGAGATTCCCCAGGCAAGAATACTGGAGTGGGTTGTCATGCCCTCCTCCAGGGGATCTTTCCCACCCAGGGATCAAACTCGCAACTCTTAAGGCTCCTGCATTGGCAGGCAGGCTCTTTACCACTCAGACCTCCTGGAAAGCCCCACGTTAGTGATGAGTTTGACCTTTTGAGTTTAACAGATGAGATGGTTCATGCAAGGAACCCAGAGCCATACCTGGCACATAATAAGTGCTGGATATGGGCAGCTCTCACCCTGTGATTTTTCGTGCTAGGATTTCTTTCCTCTATCAGGAGGCATGAACAAACTCACAAGAGATAAGCATTTTTAAGCATTAGCCGCCATATCAGAAAGTGCTGGATTGGATATTTTGTATTATTTCACATTGAGCACCTGAATTTAATGTACTTGTTATACAACTTCACTGTGTTGAGTCATAGTAATTTATACTGTTGCATAAATCATAAGTCTGGATAGGAAATGAAAGTCCATCTTTTTTTTTCTCCCCAGGCAGCCGAAAGAATACCACTGCAGATCTTGGAAATGGAGCCTGATTCCCTATGGGATGATGGAGGGCCAATTTGGCTCTGGGCACCAACCTCGTATTAGAATAGGGGAAATGNAGGCTTGGGGAGCTTCAGAAAAAGCTCAGAGTTTATTCTTACTGTGAGGGAGGTCTCAGGTACATTTTGCTGAGGAGAGGAGCCCTCATAGGATAAAAACAACTTTGCAGGAAGGACAGTTGACCCAAGTGTGCGGTGTCTGCCTGGACCACACAGCATACCCCATTAGGGGGTTTCCCCTTCAGGCCTAGCTCCTCATAGAGTGAACTCAAGAGGCCTTTCCTGGATTTGGTAGCCCCTTTGGAGGAAGACTGGGTTTCCCTGGTGGCTCGGATGGTAAAGAATATAGCCTGTAATGTGGGAGGCCCCAGGTTCGATCCTTGGGTTGGGAAGATCTCCTGGAGAAGGGGATGGCAACTCACTCCAGTATTCTTGCCTGGAGAATTCCATGGACAGAGAAGCCTGGTGAGCTACAGTCCATGGGGTCACAAAGATCAGATATGACTGAACACTTTCACTCTGGAAGAAGACCACAGCCTGAGGAAGTTGGCCTAGGTGCATTGTGTGCAAGCTTTGAAATGTGGTCTTCTAGTCTCTTCTATTAGAAATCTCCCCTGACTAGAATACTTTCTCTGAATTTCAAATAACCCTTTCCTTCCTAACAGTGGTGAGCTGCCACTCTGATACAATGAAGAATCCAATTTTCTTTGAATTTGAAAAGAGGAAAGGTACCATCAGTGAGTTTTCACTGTTAATTTGGCTTTTATGAAATATAAAACACTTGGTTATTGCATTCTAAACACACATCAACCTTGCGGTGAGGGGCTGAGGCTGTGGAATACAAATCATTCTGGCCAAGTTCACAGAATACATTTGCCCTGTGCTCACATTTGACTACCGTAAACTCCAATAAAAGATAAGGAACTATTTACAAAATCACAAGCTAGTGGAGCCCTGGGAAATGTTTTCAATCTTCTTTAAAGGGAAAGGAGCTGGGTCTTGGAGAGTGTAGTGATTTGCCTGAGGACCCCAGAGGCCAGGCCCATGCTCTGCCCTCCAAGCCTAGGAAGCTTGCTGAGCTTCAGATCTACCTGCTCTGCTGCCCAGCACAGGCCTAAAAGTCAAGCCTTTCGTGAGGCACAGAAGGTTCCAGCACTTTTCCTCACAACTCCATCCAAGACCTCAAATATAGGCCATGAGCCCCAGATCCGGGTGTCTCAACCACACAGTGAAATTCTTATTTCATCACATCCATCAAGATTGCTGGGAGAAATATTAATAACCTCAGATCTGCAGATGACACCACCCTTATGGCAGAAAGCGAAGAGGAACTAAAGAGCTTCCTGATGAAAGTGAAAGAGGAGAGTGAAAAAGCTGGTTTAAAACTCAACATTCAAAAAACTAGGATTATGGCATCCAGTCCCATCATTTCATGGCAAATAGATGGGAAAACAATGGAAACAGTGAGAGACTTTACTTTTTTGGGGCTCCAAAATCACTGCAGATGGTGACTGCAGCTATGAAATTAAAAGAAGCTTGCTCCTTGGAGGAAAAGCTATAACCAACCTAGACAGTATCTTAAAAAGCAGAGACATTACTTTGCCTACAAAAGTCTGTCTAGTCAAAGGTATAGTTTTTCCAGTAGTCATGTATGGATGTGAGAGTTGGACTATAAAGAAAACAGCACTGAAGAATTGATGCTTTTGAACAGTGGTGTTGGAGAAGACTCTTGAGAGTCCCTTGGACCGCAAAGAGAACCAACCAGTCCATCCTAAAGGAAAATTAGTCCTGAATACTCATTGGAAAGACTGATGCTGAAACTGAAGCTCCAATACTTTGGCCACTTATGGGAGGAACTGACTGATTGGAAAAGACCCTGATGCTGGGAAAGTTTGAAGGCAGGAGGAGAAGGGGACGACAGAGGATGACATGGTTGGATGGCATCACTGATTCAGTCTGAGTGAACTCCAGGAGTTGGTGATGGACAGGGAAGTCTGGCACGCTGCAGTTCATGAAGTTGCAAAGGGTCAGACACGACTGAGTGACTGAACTGAACTGATGGAGGTTGAGAAGTCCAAGGGCAAGGTGCAAGCAACTTCTGTTCTGGTGAGAGTCTCTTCCTGGTTTGTAGACAGCTGGCTGCTCACTGTGTCACTGCATGGCCTTTCCTGTGTGTGCATTCAAAACAGAGAGAGACACAGAGAGGGAGAGAGACAGAGTGCTCTTCTTAGAAGGACACTAGCCCTAGCAGATAAGGGGCCCACCCTTTGTGACCTTTTACCTTATTAGCTTCCTTAGAGGCTTCATAGGCAAATGCAGCCACTCTGGGTATTACGGTTTCAGCATACAGATTTCAGGAGTGGCGCAGACATTCTGTGCATAACTGTCACCAAACTGCAAACGCTAACAAACTAGCCAAGCAATGCTCCATGAGGCCTCCTTCTAGCTTCTTGGGCTTTCACAGCTTAGGGGGCTTCCAGCTGTGTCTAAATACTTTTTAAAAACATATTATTAAAATGTTGAGTTCTTTCAAATTAGCTTTCCAAAACGTGGCACAGTTAGTCTTCGACTGTGGGTCAAGCCAATCCTGCCCAGTGTGTCCTATCTGGCTGCCTGGAAGCAGTGGTCAGGTCCCTCAAGAGTGGCTGTTTCACAACTGGGACTTGTGATTGTGCAATGTGTTTGCCATGATCTCAGCAAAAATAAACTCCCTTCTCATTTCACTATGGTTGGGGCTCCTCCTAGCACATGCAGCATGGGTTCCTGTTAACTAGAATTCATGAATATCATGCGAATTCATGTAGATTAAACGGTACCTTTCCCGTAAGAGGCATTTTATAATTATGTGCTGTTATCATTGGCGTCTGCTGTTAGTATTGGTTGCTGAAGCTGTTCTCCAGTTCAATTCAACTCCGCTTGACTAAAGCCTTATTGACTGACACCCCGCACTGTGCCAAGCACTGGGGATTCAGTTTGGATAATGCAGACACGACCTCTGAATGCACTGAGGGTTATCGGATTTGCACTGGAGCATAGCTGTTTGGACGCTGGCTAAATGCTACACTCATTTTGAAGGTAGCAAGGTGGACTGAGAGATACACTGGGCCTGTCTGAAGGTCTGGGTTCTAGTCCCAGACCGGCTGCTGATCAGCTCTGTCACAGGGAGGAGGAACTTCCTGGCTTTAGTCCTCTCATCTGAAATCAAAGGACTTAGATACATAATCTCTAGGGCTTCCTCACTCAGGGTATTCTCTGAGGTTAGGCATGAAGATGCCCATGCCAGTGGACTTCTCTGTCCCAAAATACCTGCTACAAAATTATTTTTCAAGTCATCAGCTTCTGTAGATTAAATTTAGATTCAGTTTGGGTTTATATATCATGTGTGTGTGTCATTCCCTCAGTTGTGTCCGACTCTTTGTGACCCCAAAGACTGTAGCCTACCAGGGTCCTCTGCCCATGGAATTCTCCAGGCAAAAATACTGGAGTGGGCACCCATTCCCTTCTCCAGGGGATATTTCTGACCCAGGGATCAAACCCATGTTTCCAGTGTTTCAGACAGATTCTTTACCTTCAGAGCCATCAGGGATTGTTAGATACAACTGTAAAAAAAAAAAAAAGGGAACCATTTTCTGTACCATTTAGTCATTAGTGAAGTCCCAATAGCTAGGTATTTCACTGACTTTGCAGTTTTTGTTCACCTATTTCCCATCATGAAATCAGAGCTGTCACTCACTATATGGATGAACTGTCTGACAACTCAGTGTCAGTTTTTTAAGGACTGTGTCAGTTGGCTCTGAAGAGTTGGTTCGTCACCTGTAAGCAATTGTGTCTTGAATGGAACATCGTTTAGCTTTGACTTCATACAATCCTATATGAAGGCAGTTTGAGAAGGAATATATGAGAGCTTTCTTCTCGAAGAGGAAGAGCCAAGAGCCACATCAAAAGAACAACAGCAACAGAAACTTCTGAATGTCAAGCCTTAAGTCATCATAACAAATTGTTTATTTGCTGGTTTCCTTTCTGGCCCCCAAAGCTTGATGTAGCTCATGACATTAACTAGTTGCGAGAGTGATTAAGGGCATGTGTTCTCCACAAGGAACAGGTCTCATTCTGAGAGTACTGACTACGGTAAAGCCTTTTAAGTTTTGATGAAGAATTCCTCAATTTAGAGGGCCTCCCCTACACCCTGGATGAATAGAATTGGCTGACTGTTAGGGAAGCTGTTTATCAACAGACAAGAAACACACTCAAAAACGTCTTTTTTCACTTTGTGGGCAAGTGTGTTCACTGAGAAGACTTTATAAGCATGTTTAGAATTTGTTGAATTTAGGCAAACCTAAGTGAAAAAGTTGGAGCTCAACATTCAGAAAACAAAGATCATGGCATCCGGTCCCATCACTACATGGGAAATAGATGGGGAAACAGTGGAAACAGTGTCAAACTATTTTTTGGGGCTCCAAAATCACTGCAGATAGTGACTGCAGCCATGAAATTAAAAGACACTTAGTCCTTGGAAGAAAAGTTATGACCAACTTAGATAGTATATTCAAAAGCAGAGACATTACTTTGCTGACTAAGGTCCATCTAGTCAAGGCTATGGTTTTTCCTGTGGTCATGTATGGAAGTGAGAGTTGGACTGTGAAGAAGGCTGAGCACCGAAGAATTGATGCTTTTGAACTGTGGTGTTGGAGAAGACTCTTGCGATTCCCTTGGACTGCAAGGAGATCCAACCAGTCCATTCTGAAGGAGATCAGCCCTGGGATTTCTTTGGAAGGAATGATGCCAAAGCTGAAACTCCAGTACTTTGCTTATCTCATGCGAAGAGTGGACTCATTGGAAAAGACTCTGATGCTGGGAAGGTTTGGGGGCAGGAGGAGAAGGGGACGACAGAGGATGAGATGGCTGGATGGCATCACTGACTCAATGAATGTGAGTCTGAGTAAACTCCGGGAGATGGTGATGAACAGGGAGGCCTGGCGTGCTGCAATTCATGGGGTTGTGAAGGGTCGGACATGACTGAGCGACTGAACTGAACTGAACTGAATGATATAATCATATTGATGAATTATACTTTACATCACCATTCCTAGGGTTGGATACATGTTCTTAGTGGATGGAAAAACTAGAGTACAGAAATACTTTCTACTTTTGCTAACTTTGTTCAGTTATAAATGACACCATGAGAGCACAGCCCGCCATGATTTTCCCATTTTTGAAGGCATTTTTAACAGACCCTAATGATCCTGAACTCACATCTGTGTTAATATGCAGTGTTTTATTTTGTCCTCATTCTAAAGAAGGAATCATTCATTTAACCTATTTTCAATTGATTCAAAGCAATAAGAATTTCCCCCAGAACTCTGTTTTACAGTATCTCCAGAGAG
>SJYW01034919.1:408443-422619 GCA_006410735.1 Raphicerus campestris
AAACTCACAAGAGATAAGCATTTTTAAGCATTAGCCGCCATATCAGAAAGTGCTGGACTGGATATTTTGTATTATTTCACATTGAGCACCTGAATTTAATGTACTTGTTATACAACTTCACTGTGTTGAGTCATAGTAATTTATACTGTTGCATAAATCATAAGTCTGGATAGGAAATGAAAGTCCATCTTTTTTTTTCTCCCCAGGCAGCCGAAAGAGTGATACCACTGCAGATCTTGGAAATGGAGCCTGATTCCCTATGGGATGGTGGAGGGCCAATTTGGCTCTGAGCACCAACCTCGTATTAGAATAGGGGAAATGAAAGATAACCTCCTGTTACCTTTCCCAGTAGGACAGTTATTGAGGCAAAGAAAGAAAAGTGAGGAAAGCATTCCCAGGGCCATTTTCCACCCCTTGAAAGTTAACAGAAGTCTTATTGAAAGCAGCTCCTCTATAGGATTTGAACCTGTGACCTATGAAACATGAAGCCACCCCACTGCCTAGCCTCCTGGAAAAGCTCTTGTTCTGGTGGGTGGAATCAAATTGACCAGAACTGGCATCTGGCCAAGACCCCAGGAACAATACTTACTTTTTCTTGGAAGTGGAAAGAGATGGTGGGAGGGAGTGTCCAAGCTGCTGTAATGACTGTCTTTCCAAGAAATGACTTTGGCGGGCAGAGTGTGATACCTAGGCTGAGGTACAGCCAAGACCCCTGGGTTAACATCTCTGCTTAAGTAAGAAGAGTCGGGGGTTGTTAATGACCCTTCAGGTTAAGACCTGGCTTGTAAGAAAGAAGAAACTGAAAGAAGGGAGGGTTTGGATTAGAAAGAAGCAGATTTTGAGTTCCCAGTCTTTGCGTCAGTCATGGTTCGGTCTTGGCTCAGAAGGACAAGCAATAGTGCTGGAGTTGCCTCCAAGGACTTTCTGATATGTTCCACGTATGTTATCAGCCCTTCCTAAGTTATTCACTGGTGTTGCTGTTGAGGTATAGGCCCTAGTTTAATGGTGTAGAGGAATAATGCCAAGCTGTTTAGGAGCAGGTTGTCCAGTTGACCACAGCTGGAATGGTTTCCAAGGAACTTAGGGCTAGGCAGCTCAGACAGGTCTGGGTCAAAAGTCTTTAGAAGAGCAGAGCTTCTACACCCATCTTCCCAATCCCAGACATTAATCGTCCCTCCCCATGACCATTGCAGTCCATCATTTCCTTGTCCCACCCTATTTTTCCTAATCTTTCTCTATCACGCATTTGGCAGAATGTTGCATTTCTAGTACTTGGACACTTCTGCTGAAATCATGAATATATATTTGCTTTTTCAACGCATCTGTACAGTCTTTATGCATCCTTTTCAGTCTGGAAAACAGGCTCACCTTCCCACCACCTACGTTATCTGGGAGGTGAGCAGGCCGTGTCATTTCACAGATGAAGAAACCTGGAGAGATCAAATGATTCACCAAGATCAGCAGCTGGTAAGTGGTGGAGCTGGGCTGCAAAGCAGCCTTGATCTCAGAATCCTTCTGTGGTCTTTCTACTTCTATTAGGAAGGAAAACACAGAGTAACCTGACATTATCTTTCCCACATGGGATCTGTGGGAGAAGAGATGGAGCTGTCTAGCTGTGGCTCTTAGTTTTGTACAGTAGATCAGCCCATCACTCAAATTAAGGAGCTCTGAGCTTGCCATTTGCAGAAGAGAACCCTGCATCCCTTAGGCAGCTCTGCCCTGAAGGCAATGTCTCTTGCTGGTCTTTCAGCTTCATGGCATGAGGGCATTAAAGTTCAGAGACCAAGGAGACTGCCCAGTGGGAGGGAAAGAATTTAAATTTAAATCCCTTTAACTCAAAGCTATGATTTTGTAAATGAAGGCTGGAAAGTGCTTGGTCAGGGAAAGCAAAAACAATTACAAGCAGGGAGGTTTCACGCATTTTTCTTAACTAATACCTGTTACTGACCATAACATAACATACAACATTAAAAAAAGTTTTTAACTGCAAAATAATAAAATAAAATTCTTAGTTCAATAACAACTCATCAGTCTGTACGCTTCTTGGAGGTCAGGATATTTTCTTTTTTGTTTACTGCCGAGTCTCAACAACTCAGACTAAGTTATTGGCATGTTGAATGAATGGAAAATGATCTGAGTTCTCCACTACCTAAAGAGAGGAACAATTTATAATTTTATGCCTGTTCATCAAGAATTGCATCACTCAATCTATCATTTATCTATTATATTTATATATCATCTAACTATTATAGCTTTCTGTCCATCTCTCTGTCTGTATATCTATCCATCTATCACTGAGAAAGAAGCAAAACACACAATATAGGATTCAGTGGTTCAACTTTATTTCATAACCTACTTTTTTTTCTTTCCCCCTTTTGAGGAGGATTTGATTTCATTCGTCCTAGTGAAGGATCATTTTCCTGTGGATTTATTTGGTTGGGCATGGATTTGGGGGTCTATTTTATACCTTCCACCTTACACTTCCTCTCCACTTCTCAAGGCTTGGGGAGCTTCAGAAAAAGCTCAGAGTTTATTCTTACTGTGAGGGAGGTCTCAGGTACATTTTGCTGAGGAGAGGAGCCCTCATAGGATAAAAACAACTTTGCAGGAAGGACAGTTGACCCAAGTGTGCGGTGTCTGACTGGACCACACAGCATACCCCATTAGGGGGTTTCCCCTTCAGGCCTAGCTCCTCATAGAGTGAACTCAAGAGGCCTTTCCTGGATTTGGTAGCCCCTTTGGAGGAAGACTGGGTTTCCCTGGTGGCTCGGATGGTAAAGAATATAGCCTGTAATGTGGGAGGCCCCAGGTTCGATCCTTGGGTTGGGAAGATCTCCTGGAGAAGGGGATGGCAACTCACTCCAGTATTCTTGCCTGGAGAATTCCATGGACAGAGAAGCCTGGTGAGCTACAGTCCATGGGGTCACAAAGATCAGATATGACTGAACACTTTCACTCTGGAAGAAGACCACAGCCTGAGGAAGTTGGCCTAGGTGCATTGTGTGCAAGCTTTGAAATGTGGTCTTCTAGTCTCTTCTATTAGAAATCTCCCCTGACTAGAATACTTTCTCTGAATTTCAAATAACCCTTTCCTTCCTAACAGTGGTGAGCTGCCACTCTGATACAATGAAGAATCCAATTTTCTTTGAATTTGAAAAGAGGAAAGGTACCATCAGTGAGTTTTCACTGTTAATTTGGCTTTTATGAAATATAAAACACTTGGTTATTGCATTCTAAACACACATCAACCTTGCGGTGAGGGGCTGAGGCTGTGGAATACAAATCATTCTGGCCAAGTTCACAGAATACATTTGCCCTGTGCTCACATTTGACTACCGTAAACTCCAATAAAAGATAAGGAACTATTTACAAAATCACAAGCTAGTGGAGCCCTGGGAAATGTTTTCAATCTTCTTTAAAGGGAAAGGAGCTGGGTCTTGGAGAGTGTAGTGATTTGCCTGAGGACCCCAGAGGCCAGGCCCATGCTCTGCCCTCCAAGCCTAGGAAGCTTGCTGAGCTTCAGATCTACCTGCTCTGCTGCCCAGCACAGGCCTAAAAGTCAAGCCTTTCGTGAGGCACAGAAGGTTCCAGCACTTTTCCTCACAACTCCATCCAAGACCTCAAATATAGGCCATGAGCCCCAGATCCGGGTGTCTCAACCACACAGTGAAATTCTTATTTCATCACATCCATCAAGATTGCTGGGAGAAATATTAATAACCTCAGATCTGCAGATGACACCACCCTTATGGCAGAAAGCGAAGAGGAACTAAAGAGCTTCCTGATGAAAGTGAAAGAGGAGAGTGAAAAAGCTGGTTTAAAACTCAACATTCAAAAAACTAGGATTATGGCATCCAGTCCCATCATTTCATGGCAAATAGATGGGAAAACAATGGAAAGAGTGAGAGACTTTACTTTTTTGGGGCTCCAAAATCACTGCAGATGGTGACTGCAGCTATGAAATTAAAAGAAGCTTGCTCCTTGGAGGAAAAGCTATAACCAACCTAGACAGTATCTTAAAAAGCAGAGACATTACTTTGCCTACAAAAGTCTGTCTAGTCAAAGGTATAGTTTTTCCAGTAGTCATGTATGGATGTGAGAGTTGGACTATAAAGAAAACTGAGCACTGAAGAATTGATGCTTTTGAACAGTGGTGTTGGAGAAGACTCTTGAGAGTCCCTTGGACCGCAAAGAGAACCAACCAGTCCATCCTAAAGGAAAATTAGTCCTGAATACTCATTGGAAAGACTGATGCTGAAACTGAAGCTCCAATACTTTGGCCACTTATGGGAGGAACTGACTGATTGGAAAAGACCCTGATGCTGGGAAAGTTTGAAGGCAGGAGGAGAAGGGGACGACAGAGGATGACATGGTTGGATGGCATCACTGATTCAGTCTGAGTGAACTCCAGGAGTTGGTGATGGACAGGGAAGTCTGGCACGCTGCAGTTCATGAAGTTGCAAAGGGTCAGACACGACTGAGTGACTGAACTGAACTGATGGAGGTTGAGAAGTCCAAGGGCAAGGTGCAAGCAACTTCTGTTCTGGTGAGAGTCTCTTCCTGGTTTGTAGACAGCTGGCTGCTCACTGTGTCACTGCATGGCCTTTCCTGTGTGTGCATTCAAAACAGAGAGAGACAGAGAGGGAGAGAGACAGAGTGCTCTTCTTAGAAGGACACTAGCCCTAGCAGATAAGGGGCCCACCCTTTGTGACCTTTTACCTTATTAGCTTCCTTAGAGGCTTCATAGGCAAATGCAGCCACTCTGGGTATTACGGTTTCAGCATACAGATTTCAGGAGTGGCGCAGACATTCTGTGCATAACTGTCACCAAACTGCAAACGCTAACAAACTAGCCAAGCAATGCTCCATGAGGCCTCCTTCTAGCTTCTTGGGCTTTCACAGCTTAGGGGGCTTCCAGCTGTGTCTAAATACTTTTTAAAAACATATTATTAAAATGTTGAGTTCTTTCAAATTAGCTTTCCAAAACGTGGCACAGTTAGTCTTCGACTGTGGGTCAAGCCAATCCTGCCCAGTGTGTCCTATCTGGCTGCCTGGAAGCAGTGGTCAGGTCCCTCAAGAGTGGCTGTTTCACAACTGGGACTTGTGATTGTGCAATGTGTTTGCCATGATCTCAGCAAAAATAAACTCCCTTCTCATTTCACTATGGTTGGGGCTCCTCCTAGCACATGCAGCATGGGTTCCTGTTAACTAGAATTCATGAATATCATGCGAATTCATGTAGATTAAACGGTACCTTTCCCGTAAGAGGCATTTTATAATTATGTGCTGTTATCATTGGCGTCTGCTGTTAGTATTGGTTGCTGAAGCTGTTCTCCAGTTCAATTCAACTCCGCTTGACTAAAGCCTTATTGACTGACACCCCGCACTGTGCCAAGCACTGGGGATTCAGTTTGGATAATGCAGACACGACCTCTGAATGCACTGAGGGTTATCGGATTTGCACTGGAGCATAGCTGTTTGGACGCTGGCTAAATGCTACACTCATTTTGAAGGTAGCAAGGTGGACTGAGAGATACACTGGGCCTGTCTGAAGGTCTGGGTTCTAGTCCCAGACCGGCTGCTGATCAGCTCTGTCACAGGGAGGAGGAACTTCCTGGCTTTAGTCCTCTCATCTGAAATCAAAGGACTTAGATACATAATCTCTAGGGCTTCCTCACTCAGGGTATTCTCTGAGGTTAGGCATGAAGATGCCCATGCCAGTGGACTTCTCTGTCCCAAAATACCTGCTACAAAATTATTTTTCAAGTCATCAGCTTCTGTAGATTAAATTTAGATTCAGTTTGGGTTTATATATCATGTGTGTGTGTCATTCCCTCAGTTGTGTCCGACTCTTTGTGACCCCAAAGACTGTAGCCTACCAGGGTCCTCTGCCCATGGAATTCTCCAGGCAAAAATACTGGAGTGGGCACCCATTCCCTTCTCCAGGGGATATTTCTGACCCAGGGATCAAACCCATGTTTCCAGTGTTTCAGACAGATTCTTTACCTTCAGAGCCATCAGGGATTGTTAGATACAACTGTAAAAAAAAAAAAAAGGGAACCATTTTCTGTACCATTTAGTCATTAGTGAAGTCCCAATAGCTAGGTATTTCACTGACTTTGCAGTTTTTGTTCACCTATTTCCCATCATGAAATCAGAGCTGTCACTCACTATATGGATGAACTGTCTGACAACTCAGTGTCAGTTTTTTAAGGACTGTGTCAGTTGGCTCTGAAGAGTTGGTTCGTCACCTGTAAGCAATTGTGTCTTGAATGGAACATCGTTTAGCTTTGACTTCATACAATCCTATATGAAGGCAGTTTGAGAAGGAATATATGAGAGCTTTCTTCTCGAAGAGGAAGAGCCAAGAGCCACATCAAAAGAACAACAGCAACAGAAACTTCTGAATGTCAAGCCTTAAGTCATCATAACAAATTGTTTATTTGCTGGTTTCCTTTCTGGCCCCCAAAGCTTGATGTAGCTCATGACATTAACTAGTTGCGAGAGTGATTAAGGGCATGTGTTCTCCACAAGGAACAGGTCTCATTCTGAGAGTACTGACTACGGTAAAGCCTTTTAAGTTTTGATGAAGAATTCCTCAATTTAGAGGGCCTCCCCTACACCCTGGATGAATAGAATTGGCTGACTGTTAGGGAAGCTGTTTATCAACAGACAAGAAACACACTCAAAAACGTCTTTTTTCACTTTGTGGGCAAGTGTGTTCACTGAGAAGACTTTATAAGCATGTTTAGAATTTGTTGAATTTAGGCAAACCTAAGTGAAAAAGTTGGAGCTCAACATTCAGAAAACAAAGATCATGGCATCCGGTCCCATCACTACATGGGAAATAGATGGGGAAACAGTGGAAACAGTGTCAAACTATTTTTTGGGGCTCCAAAATCACTGCAGATAGTGACTGCAGCCATGAAATTAAAAGACACTTAGTCCTTGGAAGAAAAGTTATGACCAACTTAGATAGTATATTCAAAAGCAGAGACATTACTTTGCTGACTAAGGTCCATCTAGTCAAGGCTATGGTTTTTCCTGTGGTCATGTATGGAAGTGAGAGTTGGNCTGTTCTGGTGAGAGTCTCTTCCTGGTTTGTAGACAGCTGGCTGCTCACTGTGTCACTGCACGGCCTTTCCTGTGTGTGCATTCAAAACAGAGAGAGACAGAGAGGGAGAGAGACAGAGTGCTCTTCTTAGAAGGACACTAGCCCTAGCAGATAAGGGGCCCACCCTTTGTGACCTTTTACCTTATTAGCTTCCTTAGAGGCTTCATAGGCAAATGCAGCCACTCTGGGTATTACGGTTTCAGCATACAGATTTCAGGAGTGGCGCAGACATTCTGTGCATAACTGTCACCAAACTGCAAACGCTAACAAACTAGCCAAGCAATGCTCCATGAGGCCTCCTTCTAGCTTCTTGGGCTTTCACAGCTTAGGAGGCTTCCAGCTGTGTCTAAATACTTTTTAAAAACATATTATTAAAATGTTGAGTTCTTTCAAATTAGCTTTCCAAAACGTGGCACAGTTAGTCTTCGACTGTGGGTCAAGCCAATCCTGCCCAGTGTGTCCTATCTGGCTGCCTGGAAGCAGTGGTCAGGTCCCTCAAGAGTGGCTGTTTCACAACTGGGACTTGTGATTGTGCAATGTGTTTGCCATGATCTCAGCAAAAATAAACTCCCTTCTCATTTCACTATGGTTGGGGCTCCTCCTAGCACATGCAGCATGGGTTCCTGTTAACTAGAATTCATGAATATCATGCGAATTCATGTAGATTAAACGGTACCTTTCCCGTAAGAGGCATTTTATAATTATGTGCTGTTATCATTGGCGTCTGCTGTTAGTATTGGTTGCTGAAGCTGTTCTCCAGTTCAATTCAACTCCGCTTGACTAAAGCCTTATTGACTGACACCCCGCACTGTGCCAAGCACTGGGGATTCAGTTTGGATAATGCAGACACGACCTCTGAATGCACTGAGGGTTATCGGATTTGCACTGGAGCATAGCTGTTTGGACGCTGGCTAAATGCTACACTCATTTTGAAGGTAGCAAGGTGGACTGAGAGATACACTGGGCCTGTCTGAAGGTCTGGGTTCTAGTCCTAGACCGGCTGCTGATCAGCTCTGTCACAGGGAGGAGGAACTCCCTGGCTTTAGTCCTCTTGTCTAAAATCAAAGGACTCAGATACATAATCTCTAAGGCTTCCTCACTCTGGGCATTCTCTGAGGTTAGGCATGAAGATGCCCATGCCAGTGGACTTCTCTGTCCCAAAATATCTGCTACAAAATTATTTTTCAGGTCATCAGCTTCTGTAGATTAAATTTGGATTCAGTTTGGGTTTATATATCATGTGTGTGTGTCATTCCCTCAGTTGTGTCCGACTCTTTGTGACCCCAAAGACTGTAGCCTACCAGGGTCCTCTGCCCATGGAATTTTCCAGGCAAAAATACTGGAGTGGGCACCCATTCCCTTCTCCAGGGGATATTTCTGACCCAGGGATCAAACCCATGTTTCCAGTGTTTCAGACAGATTCTTTACCTTCAGAGCCATCAGGGATTGTTAGATACAACTGTAAAAAAAAAAAAAAGGGAACCATTTTCTGTACCATTTAGTCATTAGTGAAGTCCCAATAGCTAGGTANTTCCAGGCAAAAATACTGGAGTGGGCACCCATTCCCTTCTCCAGGGGATATTTCTGACCCAGGGATCAAACCCAGGTTTCCAGTGTTTCAGGCAGATTCTTTACCTTCAGAGCCATCAGGGATTGTTAGATACAACTGTTAAAAAAAAAAAAAAAAAAAAAAAGGGAACCATTTTCTGTACCATTTAGTCATTAGTGAAGTCCCAATAGCTAGGTATTTCACTGACTTTGCAGTTTTTGTTCACCTATTTCCCATCATGAAATCAGAGCTGTCACTCACTATATGGATGAACTGTCTGACAACTCAGTGTCAGTTTTTTAAGGACTGTGTCAGTTGGCTCTGGAGAGTTGGTTCGTCACCTGTAAGCAATTGTGTCTTGAATGGAACATCGTTTAGCTTTGACTTCATACAATCCTATATGAAGGCAGTTTGAGAAGGAATATATGAGAGCTTTCTTCTCGAAGAGGAAGAGCCAAGAGCCACATCAAAAGAACAACAGCAACAGAAACTTCTGAATGTCAAGCCTTAAGTCATCATAACAAATTGTTTATTTGCTGGTTTCCTTTCTGGCCCCCAAAGCTTGATGTAGCTCATGACATTAACTAGTTGCGAGAGTGATTAAGGGCATGTGTTCTCCACAAGGAACAGGTCTCATTCTGAGAGTACTGACTACGGTAAAGCCTTTTAAGTTTTGATGAAGAATTCCTCAATTTAGAGGGCCTCCCCTACACCCTGGATGAATAGAATTGGCTGACTGTTAGGGAAGCTGTTTATCAACAGACAAGAAACACACTCAAAAACGTCTTTTTTCACTTTGTGGGCAAGTGTGTTCACTGAGAAGACTTTATAAGCATGTTTAGAATTTGTTGAATTTAGGCAAACCTAAGTGAAAAAGTTGGAGCTCAACATTCAGAAAACAAAGATCATGGCATCCGGTCCCATCACTACATGGGAAATAGATGGGGAAACAGTGGAAACAGTGTCAAACTATTTTTTGGGGCTCCAAAATCACTGCAGATAGTGACTGCAGCCATGAAATTAAAAGACACTTAGTCCTTGGAAGAAAAGTTATGACCAACTTAGATAGTATATTCAAAAGCAGAGACATTACTTTGCTGACTAAGGTCCATCTAGTCAAGGCTATGGTTTTTCCTGTGGTCATGTATGGAAGTGAGAGTTGGACTGTGAAGAAGGCTGAGCACCGAAGAATTGATGCTTTTGAACTGTGGTGTTGGAGAAGACTCTTGCGATTCCCTTGGACTGCAAGGAGATCCAACCAGTCCATTCTGAAGGAGATCAGCCCTGGGATTTCTTTGGAAGGAATGATGCCAAAGCTGAAACTCCAGTACTTTGCTTATCTCATGCAAAGAGTGGACTCATTGGAAAAGACTCTGATGCTGGGAAGGTTTGGGGGCAGGAGGAGAAGGGGACGACAGAGGATGAGATGGCTGGATGGCATCACTGACTCAATAAATGTGAGTCTGAGTGAACTCCGGGAGATGGTGATGAACAGGGAGGCCTGGCGTGCTGCCATTCATGGGGTTGTGAAGGGTCGGACATGACTGAGCGACTGAACTGAACTGAACTGAATGATATACTCATATTGATGAATTATACTTTACATCACCATTCCTAGGGTTGGATACATGTTCTTAGTGGATGGAAAAACTAGAGTACAGAAATACTTTCTACTTTTGCTAACTTTGTTCAGTTATAAATGACACCATGAGAGCACAGCCCGCCATGATTTTCCCATTTTTGAAGGCATTTTTAACAGACCCTAATGATCCTGAACTCACATCTGTGTTAATATGCAGTGTTTTATTTTGTCCTCATTCTAAAGAAGGAATCATTCATTTAACCTATTTTCAATTGATTCAAAGCAATAAGAATTTCCCCCAGAACTCTGTTTTACAGTATCTCCAGAGAGAAAAAAAAGAAGAAAATATCCTAGGAACTTGGAAAATTCCCATACAATTCTTTATAGCTGTGTTACCCAGAATCAAATTCTTTACCTTATAATGCCATCTTCATGGGCCTGTCTGGTGGCTCAGTCAGTGAAGAATCTGACTGCAAGACCTGGGTTCAATCCGTGGGTCGGGAAGATCCTCTGGAGAAGGGAATGGCTACCCACTCCAGTATTCTTGCCTGGAGAATTCCCATGGACAGAAAACCCTAGTGAGCTACAGTCCACAGAGTCTCAAAGAATTGGGCATGACTCAGAGACTAACATTGCCACCATTTTCATATATTTAGAAAAATATTTCTACTTTTCTAAACTTGACAGTTACTAGCTTTCCTTTTCCATCATGAGTATCTGACCAATCTTATGGAAAAGGCCATTTTGTTTAGAACAGCAAAGGAGTGGCATTTTTAATAGAGTTTTTACTTCAGAGTGTTCCTCTGAGAATTTTGTCTGTGGCATCCCCTTTCCAAATAATTCTGCAGTGACTATCACACTAACATTACCTTAACATAAATTTCATTTTAAATTGTGAATTTTAGCACTTTATCATCAATTCACAAATGTACCATTTAATATATCAAATGAAAATAGTTAGGGTTGTATTTTAAAATGTGATTTACACATTGCTTATGGTGGTGTTGATATATTCAAGAACTGAAAGGCATGAGTGTATGCTTTATGCTTTGAATAGAAACTTCAAGCTTTCAACTTTCTTCCACGTTAGTGTTCTAAAGAATGTTCATTCTTCTTTGGTAAAAGTTAATCCTTTCCAAGGTGGGAAGACCATGTCTTCATTCATCATATGAATGTAGAAAATAACCAATACCATCAATGGTTATAAAATACTTCCTACTGCAGTAACCCTCAGACACTGAATCACGAGTTTGCCCCAGTTCTTTTTGTTCCATAAGACTGTTTATTTTTTCCCTCTCTTTTGTCATGTAAGTATCTTGCATGGCCATAAGAACTGTACATTATTCATAATATACAATCTTTCTTTTTAAAGGTTATCATAGAATGAACAATGAATTTCCCTTCTTATTTCACTTAAATACTGGCAGGAATCAAGGCATTCTTGTCATTGTGTCTTGCCAGCACCTAGCATGGTCACTGAATCAATGCTCAATCAGTACAGGCTGAATGCATGTTGATTAGAGAGAGGATCACAGAGGAAAAGAAGAATTTGGAGAGATGGCTTTCCTGTCCCATTGCATAGTGTTTTGGGATCACACAGGCATGAAGACCAAAACTGCNGGCTCAGTCAGTGAAGAATCTGACTGCAAGACCTGGGTTCAATCCGTGGGTCGGGAAGATCCTCTGGAGAAGGGAATGGCTACTCACTCCAGTATTCTTGCCTGGAAAATTCCCATGGACAGAAAACCCTAGTGAGCTACAGTCCACAGAGTCTCAAAGAATTGGGCATGACTCAGAGACTAACATTGCCACCATTTTCATATATTTAGAAAAATATTTCTACTTTTCTAAACTTGACAGTTACTAGCTTTCCTTTTCCATCATGAGTATCTGACCAATCTTATGGAAAAGGCCATTTTGTTTAGAACAGCAAAGGAGTGGCATTTTTAATAGAGTTTTTACTTCAGAGTGTTCCTCTGAGAATTTTGTCTGTGGCATCCCCTTTCCAAATAATTCTGCAGTGACTATCACACTAACATTACCTTAACATAAATTTCATTTTAAATTGTGAATTTTAGCACTTTATCATCAATTCACAAATGTACCATTTAATATATCAAATGAAAATAGTTAGGGTTGTATTTTAAAATGTGATTTACACATTGCTTATGGTGGTGTTGATATATTCAAGAAGTGAAAGGCATGAGTGTATGCTTTATGCTTTGAATAGAAACTTCAAGCTTTCAACTTTCTTCCACGTTAGTGTTCTAAAGAATGTTCATTCTTCTTTGGTAAAAGTTAATCCTTTCCAAGGTGGGAAGACCATGTCTTCATTCATCATATGAATGTAGAAAATAACCAATACCATCAATGGTTATAAAATACTTCCTACTGCAGTAACCCTCAGACACTGAATCACGAGTTTGCCCCAGTTCTTTTTGTTCCATAAGACTGTTTATTTTTTCCCTCTCTTTTGTCATGTAAGTATCTTGCATGGCCATAAGAACTGTACATTATTCATAATATACAATCTTTCTTTTTAAAGGTTATCATAGAATGAACAATGAATTTCCCTTCTTATTTCACTTAAATACTGGCAGGAATCAAGGCATTCTTGTCATTGTGTCTTGCCAGCACCTAGCATGGTCACTGAATCAATGCTCAATCAGTACAGGCTGAATGCATGTTGATTAGAGAGAGGATCACAGAGGAAAAGAAGAATTTGGAGAGATGGCTTTCCTGTCCCATTGCATAGTGTTTTGGGATCACACAGGCATGAAGACCAAAACTGCAACGTGCCCGTAGGAAACCAAGTTGAAAAATGCTCTCCTCCTACACTTTCTAGGGGTTTTCAGTACTCCGTCCTCGGTTTTATGTTCTCTCAGGTATTTGAAGGTAGACTATAGGAGGGACTATTTAGTGATAAAATAGATAAAATCATCTGGAAAGTGATAAAAATCAGTGATACAATCACCTGGAAAGCTCTTAGAATGGTAACATGAGCCTGGTCTTTGCTTCGGGAAACTTGTGGCACTTCCCCCAGCATACCAGCTACTAATTGAGATACACTCTAGAGTTGGTAGTATTTGGTTTAGTCTTTAGTTATGTTGGTCTATAGAAAGTAAATTAGAAATGAAATCTCTTTCAGACTGGAGTTTTAAAACTGAGCTGTAGATTCCACTTTCCATCATGGTTCTCCAGATTAGAGACCACTCACCTTACACATGGGGAGCTGAGCCCTTTTGAACTAGTTCTTAAGTGTCAGTCTACCTAATAAGAAAATAGGCTACAAATATAGCAGCCTCCCAGCATGCCAGATGCTCCCTCTGATCTAAGTCATCTTAGAGGTGCCAATTAAAGTCTGCTTTGATTTGTTTATGTTTCCGTTAAAAACAAATTTCCAGCCTTTCTTTTGCCACATGAAACATAAGGTTTCATCCATGGAGAAGAACAATAAGGAACAATGAACTGAGTGCTGGGTGTAGCCTTGATGTGCAATTGTCACACCTGAGCCAATGAGACAGGCTTGCAGCGGACTTTGTTAATTGCACTCTGAGGCGGAAGCCTTTCTTCTGAGGATGGTTTAAGGATAGGGCTGAAACAAATAGTCCCTCTGCCTCTTGTGAGGACTTAGGGTGCACATGTGTGGTGTGGTTATTTCCTCTCCTAGATTCATAATGCTGACTGCACTTGGAAACATTGCCTGAAGATTGGGCAGAGAAATAAGAAATTTAGAACATCTTTCTCCGTGTATAGCATATGCACAAAATAGATGCTCACTCTTTGGAGTTCTGTGTGGCAGTATTTTTATACTCACAGAGAAAACCAGCACATTTCCCAATTCTGATTTTTGTTGTTGTTTTTTCAGTTTAGAAGCTGTTGCAATGTTTATAAATAGCCCCCCCCCCCCCCCCCCCCCCCCCCACCCCAC
>SJYW01034919.1:431864-453679 GCA_006410735.1 Raphicerus campestris
CTGTCAATCACCAACTCCCGGAGTCCACCCAAACCCATATCCATCGAGTCAGTGATGCCATCCAACCATCTCATTCTGCGCTGTCCCCTTCCCCTCATGCCCTCAATCTTTCCCAGCATCAGAGTCTTTTCAAATGACTCAGCTTTTTGCATCAGGTGGCCAAAGTATTGGAGTTTCAGCTTCAACATCAGACCTTCCAACGAACACTCAGGACTGATCTTCTTTAGGATGGACTGGTTGGATCTCCTTGCAGTCCAAGGGACTCTCAACAGTCTTCTCCAACACCACAGTTCAAAAGCATCAGTTCTTCAGCACTCAGCCTTCTTCACAGTCCAACTCTCACATCCATACATGACCACTGGAAAAACCATAGCCTTGACTAGATGGACCTTTGTTGGCAAAGTAATGTCTCTGCTTTTGAATATGCTGTCTAGGTTAGTCACAACTTTCCTTCCAAGGAGTAAGCATCTTTTAATTTCATGGCTGCAGTCACCATCTGCAGTGATTTTGGAGCCCCAAAAATTAAGTCAGCCACTGTTTCCCCATCTATTTGCCATGAAGTGATGGGACCAGATGCCATGATCTTTGTTTTCTGAATGTTGAGCTTTAAGCCAACTTTTTACTCTCCTCTTTCACTTTTGTCAAGAGGCTTTTTAGTGCCTCTTCACTTTCTGCCATAAGGGTGGTGTCATCTGCATATCTGAGGTTATTGATATTTCTCCCAGCAATCTTGATTCCAGCTTGTGTTTCTTCCAGCCCAGCGTTTCTTATGATGTGCTCTGCATATAAGTTAAATAAGCAGGGTGACAATATACAGCCTTGCTTTTTTCCAAATACTTTTCCATTATAGGTTATTATAAGATATTGAATATAGTTCCCTGTGTTATATAGTAGGTCCTTTCTGCTTATCTGTTTTACATATAGTAGTGTGTATCTGCTAATCCCAAACTACTAATTTACCCCTTCCCCGGAGCCTAGTGGGCTGCTGTCTATGGGGTCGCACGGAGTCGGACACAACTGAAGCGACTTAGCAGCAGCAGCAGCTTTTCCTTTTGGTAACCATAAGTTTGTTTTCTATGTCTGTGAGTCTTTTTTTGTCTTGCATTAACTAAGTTAATTTGTATCATTTTTTAGATCCCACATGTAAATTATATTGTATGACATTTGTCTTTGACTTACTTTACTTAACATAATTTCTAGGTCCATTCATGTCATTACAGATGGCATTGTTTCATTCTTTTTTATGGCATTATACCAGAGAAGGCGATGGCACCCTACTCCAGTACTCTTGCCTGGAAAATACCATGAATGGAGGAGCCTGGTGGGTTGTAGTCCATGGGGTCACTAAGAGTTGGACACGACTGTGTGACTTCACTTTCATGCATTGGAGAAGGAAATGGCAACCCACTCCAGTGTTCTTGCTTGGAGAATCCCAGGGATAGGGGAGCCTGGTGGGCTGCCGTCTGTGGGGTCGCACAGAGTTGAACACGACTGAGGTGACGCAGCAGCAGCAGCAGCAGCAGCAGCAGCACTATTCCATTTTACATCTATGCCCCCATTCATTCATCTATTGGTGGATCTTTAGTTTGCTTCCATGTCTTGGCTATTATAAATAGTGCTGCTGTGAATACTGGGGAGCACATGTCTTTCCAAATTAAAGGTTTTGTCTTTTCTGGTTGTATGACAATGAATGAGACTGCCGGATCGTATAATAACTCTAATTTTTTAAAGAACCTATATGCTGTTTTCCATACTGCTTGCACCCATTTACAATCCCACCAACAATTTAAGAGGTTTCTTTTTGTTTTTCCCTTCACATCCTTTCTAGCAGCTATTACTTGTAGATTTTTTAATAGTGGACATTCTGTTAGGTGATAAATTAGGTGATACTTAATTGAAGCTTTGATTTGCATTTCCATAACAGTTAGCAATGTTGAACATTTATCCATGTGTCTGTTGTCCAACCTCATATCTTGAAAAGACAATAGTCTCTAAAGGAATTGATTTTGTGCATTTGTCAAAAATCAATTGGCTACATATCAGGACTCTCTAGTCTACATTGTAACCTATTTGCCTGTCTTGACACCAAAGTTGCACCATCTTTTTACTGTAACATCATAATAAAGTTGAGAATCAGATAGTGTTATTCCTCCAATTTTGTTCTTATGTAAAGTTGTTTTGGCTGTTCTGTATCTGTTTTATCTCTGTATTAATTTTAGAATCAATTTGCCAACTTTTAAAATAAATTATAATGGACTTCGGATTGGGCTTGCATTTATTCTACAGAAAATTTTGAAGAATTAACTGCTTAACAATATTAAATCTATTGAATTGTGAATATGGTGCATCCCTCCATCTATTTAGGTCTTTTTAATTTTTCCTAGAACTGTTTTATAAACTTCAGTGCACAGATCTTGCATATGCTTTGTCAGATTTATCTCATACTATTTGATATTTTTAATATTGTAAATGTTAATGATTTGTTTAAAGTTCAAATTTATTTTCCATCATTGGGATATGGTATTTACCTATAACTGATTTTATTCATTAATCTTTCATGTTGGACATTTATTAAACTCATGAAAAATAGTTCTGTTAGCTTTTTTGGTAGGTTCTATTGGATTTTCAATGTAAAAGATTATGTTGTCTACAAATAAAGACATTCAATTCTTGCTTTCCAATATTAGTGTTTTTAAATTTTTTTTTGTCTTATTGAACTGCCTAGAACCTTCTGTAAAATATTGGATAAAGGTGGGGTGAGTGGATATTCTTGTCTTCTTTCTGATCCTGCAGGAACATATTCAGCACTTCATGTTGAATATGATGTTAACTGCAGGTTTTGGCAGATGTATTCTATCATGAAGAAAGTTCCCTTGCATTCTTAACTTACTGATGTCTTTCAATAGGATTGCATGTTCAATTCTGTCAAATGTTTTCCTGCATCTTTTGAGTTGATTGCATGATTTTTCATTTTTACTTGATAATATTGTCAATTATATAGATTGATTTTCAAATATAAATCAGTCTTGTATTCCTAGGCTAAATCCCAATTAGTCTTGATATATCATAGTTTTAATATATTGGTATAGTCCTTTTGCCAAAAAAAAATTCTTAAAATATTTGCATCTGTGTTAATGAGTGATAGTCTATAGTTTTCTTTTAATATTTCTATTATATTTTGATAGCAGAGCATTCTGGCCTCATAGAATGATTTGGGACTAATTTCTGCTTTTACAGTTTTTCAGAAGAATTTTTCTGGGATTGATATTCTTTCTTCCTTAACTGTTTAATATAATTTTATTACAAGTAATCAGTTTTTTCTTGAGTGAACTTTGATCATTTGTGTCTCTAAAGGAAATTTCCCATTTCATCTCATTTGTCAGTTTTCTTTTTTTGCCAAAATACTTAATAACAACAACAACAACAACAAAAACATTTGTTACCCTTTTGATAACTGTATAATTTGTAGAGGTGTCACTTCTCTCAGTCCTATTTCCTAACTAGTATGGCTGGAGATTTATCAATTCTGTTGAGTTTCTTAAATAGCGAATTACTGACTTCTCAAATTCTCTACTGTTTCTGATTTTAATTTCATTGATTTCTACTCTGTTCAGTATTATTTCATTTGTTCTTCCTGTTTGCTGGGATTTCTTTCTTTTTTTTTTAAATCTAATTTCTTAAGGTGGAGGTTGAGGTCATTAATTGAGACCTCTCATCTTTTCTAAGTCAGGCGTTTAGTATGGTAAGTTTAACTGCAAGTAATGCCTCAAGACAACTTGCAGATTAATGTATGTTGTGTTTCAATTTTCATTAAAAATATTTACTAAATTCCTTTTGAATTTTTTGAACTATATGTTAGTTAGAAGTATATTATTTATTATTAAATATGTGGGGATATTCCAGAGATCTTTATCTTACTGATTATGTTAATTCCATTTTGGCCAGATAACATACGCTATGTGACTTAAATCTTTTCAAATTTATTGAAACTTGTTTTATGTTGCAGAGAGTGGTATATCTTGGTAATTGTTCCACTGTATGCTTGAAAAGCATGTATATTCTGTGCTCTGTGGCAGAGTGTTCTATAAATATCAATGAAGTCTATGTGGTTGATTGTGTTATTCAGATCTGTAGTACTACTGATGTTTTATTTACTCGTTCTGTAAATTATTGAGAGAGAAGTACTATAATCTCTGATAACGGCGGTAAATGTCTTTTTCTCTGGCATGCTATCAGTTTTGCTTCCTGTATCTGAAGACCTCTTCTTAAGGATATGCTATGGTCTGAATGTCTGTGTCCCCCTAAAATTAGTATGTTGAAACCTAATTCTCAATGTGATGATATTTGGAGGTAGAACTTTAGGCTTTGAGAACAGAGCCCTTGTGAGTGGGATTAGTGCTGTTATAAAGGAGCCACCAAAAGAAGCCTCTTGACCCTTCTGCCACATAAAGACACACACATGAAATTGTCTATGAATCAGAAAGCAGGTTCTCACCAGGCTGAGAATCTGTTGGTGCCTTTATCTTGGCCTTCTAGACTGCAGAATGGTGAGGAATAAACTTCTCTTGTTTGTAAGCTAACCAGTCATTGCATTTTGTTACAGCAGTCCGACAGATTAAGATAGTACATAATCATTTAGACATGTTAGGTCCTCTAGATGAACTGACAGCTTATACAATGAAATCACATTTTCATGCCTGGCAATATTCTCTTTACCGAAATAAATTTTGATATAATACAGCCTCTTCAGCTCCAAAAAAATAAAATTCCATAGCACATTTTAAAAGCAACAATTTTACTGAGATATTATTCAATTATCATAAAATTCACCTGTTCTAAATTGTAAAAATAATTTTTTTTAGTATACTCATATAGTTGTGGAGTTATGACATTAATTTTAGAACATTATCATTACCCCACAAAGAAACTCTATATCCATTAGCAATTGCTTGTTATCACCCCTGTGCCTAGCCTCTGGCAACAGCAGTAAGCTTATTGTCTCTTTCACTAGCCTATTCTGGATATTCTACATAGATGGAGTCTGGGATCATGGAGTGAATATTCTTATGACTGGCTACTTTCACTTAGCATAATATTTTCAAGCGCATCCATGTATCTTTCTGCTCACTTCTGTTTTTCTTTTGTGTCTTTTAGCAATGTTTAGTAGTTTTCCATGTAAGTCAAACTTACATGGTTGAATTTATTCAAATTTTTATGATAATGTAAGGAATTGCTTTATTTAGCTTGAATGCTTAATGATGGCATTTAGAAATACATTATCATTTTTGGAATATTGACCTTGTGTCCCATGGCTTTGCTGAAATTATTTATTAGTTCTAATACTGCAGTGTGTGTGAGTATGTGTATGTATTTGGATTCCTTAGAATGTTATATACAAGAATACATCATCTGAGAATAGAGAGATTTCTAAGTTTTCATTTCTAATCTGGANCTTGTGTCCCATGGCTTTGCTGAAATTATTTATTAGTTCTAATACTGCAGTGTGTGTGAGTATGTGTATGTATTTGGATTCCTTAGAATGTTATATACAAGAATACATCATCTGAGAATAGAGAGATTTTTAAGTTTTCATTTCTAATCTGAATGCCATTTATTTTGTTTTCTTTCTTAACTGCTCTGCAAGAATCTGTAGTACAGTGTTGAACAGAAGTGAAGCAGATGTTCTTATCTTGTTTTCCTCCTTGATTGTAGGGGAAAATAATTCTATCATACCTATTATCTGTAGGTTTTTGTATATGTTCCATATGAGGTTCAGTAATTTTTCTATTCCTAATTTTCTTTCTTTTTATCATGAACATGTGTGGATTTTGTCCAATATTTTCACTTTATTGGGATCATCTTGTGGTTTTGTCTTTTTATTAACATGTTGATACATTTATTTATTTATTATTTATTAATTTAAGCCAGTTTTGCATTCCTTGGATAATCCTGCTTGGCCATTATGTATAATCCATTATATGTTGCTTAACTTGGACGGCTGAGATTTTGTTGAGGATTTTTGTGTCTATATTAATAGGGCGCATTGATTTTGTAATGTCTTTGCCTAGTTTTAGAATCAAGGCAAGTCATAAGGTATGAGGCTTCTTTTCCAGAGGCTTTAAAAATTACTAGTTTAATTTTGAACTCACTTTGGCCTATTCATATATTTTTGCTCTTTTATTGAGTCGTTTGTCTCTCCCTGGGAAGTTCTCTGTTTCGTTAGGTTATTTAATGTATTTATATACACTATTCATAATATTTCTCTATAATTCCTTTTATTTCTGTAACGTTGGAAGTTATGCCCCCTCTTTCATTCCTAATTTTAGTAATTTGAATCTCTTCCCTTTTTCCTGATCAATCTAACTAAGGTTAGTCAGTATTGTTGATATTTCCAAAGAACCAACTTTTGATACTATTAATTTTCCCTGCTGTTTTTCTATTCCCACTTCATGTATATCCATATAAAAATACTTATAAAAATAAAAATATTTCTTTTTTTCATGTTTCCTTTGGTATAGTTTGCTCTCTTTCAGTCTCTTAAGGTGGAAAATTAGGTTATTCATTCAAGATCTTTCTTCTTTTTTATTATAGGGGTATATGTATACACATATGGCTCAGACGGTAAAGTGTCTGCCTACAATGTGGGAGACCTGGGTTTGATCCCCAGGTGGGGAAGATCCTCTGGAGAAGAAAATGGCAACCCACTCTAGTACTCTTGTATGGACTGAGCAACTTCACTTACTTCACGTATACATATTGTAGGAGTTTACCCTACATATTGCAGGGGAAATGCATACGTTTCTCTGTATGCATTACTTTAGCTATATCCTATAAGTTTTTGTATGTATTTTCATTTTAATTCATTTAAAATTGTTTTCTAATTTCCCTTAAGAGTTTCTCATTGATCCACTAGTTGTTTAAGAATGTGTTGCTTAATTCCCACATATTTGGAAATTGTTGAAGTTTGGTTTATTGTGTTGTTTAAATATTCTGTTTCCTTGCCGTTCTTCTCCTAAGTGTTCTGTTAATCACTGATAGTGCTAAACTGAAGACTGAACTATTACTGTTTGTCTATTTCTCCCTCCTATCTGTAACATTCTTTTCTAGGCTCTATGCATGACTGGCTCCTTTCATCTTTAAATAACTCCTCCCCAAATATCCTATGGAAAGTAGATCCTCCCCATCATTCTCTATTGCAGAAACATATTTTTCATTATAAGCACTGACACCATTATTTCATCTGTTGACTTAATTGCTCATTGCTATCTTTCGCTTTAGAAAGTGAACTCTGTGAACGCAAGGGCCCTCTCAGTTTTGGTCTCAGTCTAGATCTCCCATCTAATATATGGGAGATACTCAAAAAATATGTGCTAAATGAAAGGATTTGTTCTCTTTACTGCTGTGATGTGGCTGTTATTAATGTGTTTGCACACTTGCTTTCCCTGCAATCCTTTCTTATTTTCTGTGTCTCCTCTGATTTCCTATCTCTGCTTTGATTTCTGCTCCATTTTATTAAGGACATTTTGTTTGTAAATTGTATTTAGGATTGCTGACAAGTTGCTTGAGCTTTATTGTCCTGATGTTACAGAAAATTATCCTCAGAGATCTGCTTTTTCCCCAGTCTCTGTCTTTTGTTCTGAATCATTTCCTAAAGGACTGATAAGGGTTTTATGAGTTGCTTTGTCCCCTCAGTTAGAATGAAGAATTTTCTTTAGGTTCTCAGTACTATGCTTAGAAAAGCATTGTGATTAGGCTTGATCCCTCTCAGCAACTTGGGTGCCTTCTCATATCTACGGCTTAAAAATGGGTTGATACACACTGTGACAGATTAGTTTCTTTGGCTACATAGAAACCTACCACCAAATTAGTGGTTCAGGTACACTTATTACTTTATAATCAAAATTTTATGATTCTGGGCATGGCTTTACTGGGTTTTCTGTTCAGGGTCTCACAGGGTTGCAACCAAATTGATGGCTGGACTCCATTCTCATCTGGAAGCTTGAGTAGGGAAGAATGTGAATTAACTTCCAAGTTAGTTTAGGCACATAGCAAAGAGCCCTATCTTATTACTAATCAGAGGCTAGAGGCATCCCTTAAGTCCTAGGTCTCCCCTGCTCCTAGTAACCCCTACCCTGACCCCAGCCCCTGTTCAGAGTTCCTTGCCATGTGACTTTCTCCACAGTTCAAAGCATGAGAATTTGCTGCCTCGAGGTCAGCAGGAGAGTCCCTCTTACTTTAATCTACTCAGAGCTCTCACTACACACACACACACACACACACACACACATGTGTATGTGTGTGTGTGTATACATATATATATAATTTTGTAAGGTAATTATAGTAGGGGCATCGTTTCCATATTTGTCAGAAGCAAGTCAAAGTTTCTACCTCTATGGAATATCCAAGACATGACTCCTTGGTATCATCTTAGACAAATGGCTACCTGAACTCCCAGGATCTATTTGAGCGCTGTGACATTGACCTAGGCATTGCTTTTCCCACAACTGCCTGGTTATCTGGCATTCTAAACAGATAAATCACGTCGAATATGACAGACTCCGCCATATGCTCTTTCTGTCTCTGTTCTTCCTTATTGCGTTTTATTTGTGAAAATCACTCTCCCCAGGGAGCAATTATTTTATTGCATTTTAGTTTCTGAGGGGCATCTGGTGGGAGGAACTGGGAAGGAAACCTGATGTCTGACTGCCTTAGGAAGGTGTGCAGTAGAGGGGTGGATACTTGGCTGCTTAAAAATCTTCACCTTCCTATTTCGGTGGGAAGCAGCTGCAACAGGTAACTGCTTATGCAATATGAGTTTAAACTCAAAATCAGGAAGTACTCTGTCCATGTATTCTTGATCCACCTGTCATGGTTTAGATGGTGTCTTTGTATTTTTATTGTTCAGGAATTTGTGAAGAAGCTATATGCTTACTTATCTTGTCCTGGTTATTATTTTATAATTTTGGGGGTCTAGCTGTAGCTCGGCTTGTGGTAATGGAGGTCTCTAATGGTCCATTCATAGATAAACTTCTATAGCACATCTTTATTAAGTGTCTGGTGTGTTAACAGATCTTGTGTTGGAAGCACAAACTGGGTGAAGAGATAGGACCTCAATAGGTTCTTGATCTGAGAAAACATATAAATGGAATGTATAATATATTGATAGAATCTGGGTGTTGAAGAAGGCATTTGCTTACAGGATGTGAGGGCCTCCAGGAAGTCCTCCCAGTGCATAAGACTGCCTGAAGTGGATTTTGAAGAAGAAAAGAGCTCTGAGAAGAGGAGATCCAGGACATTCCAGGCAGAGAACCAGAAAAAGCTTTCAAGTTAGAGCCATGTGTCACTGCAGAAGCTATGCTGGCTTTCTTAAAATTTAAAATAAGCACCATTAATGTCTTTTAGATACAGCCTCCTAAGGGCTGCTATTACAAAGGAAAACAAGCTGGGTGACTTAAAGAACAGAAATTTATTGTCTCCCAGTTCTGGAGGCCAGAAGTTCATGATCAAAGTGTCAGCAGAGTGGATTCCTTTTGACGGCAGTGAGGAAAGGTCTGTTCCAGATCTATCCCCTTGGCTGGTTGGCCGCCATCTTCTCCCTGTGTGCTTTCACATCTTCCCTCTCTGTGTGCCTTTGTGTCCAAATTTCCCCTTTTCATAAGGATACCAGTCTTATTGGATTAGGACTCATCCTAATGACCTCATTTTCACTGGATTGCTTCTATACAGTCCCTATCAGTACAAGGACCAGCACATTCTGGAAATCCACATCGGCTGAGTGAGCAAACAGATGATGAGTAAGGGAGTACATATCACTGGTGATCAGATAGGGTCCCTCACTGACATGGCCACCACATCCCCGGTTCTGAAGCTGGGACTGAGAAGCAGGGTGATAGTGACTCATGACTTCATTTCCCATGGTACTGCCTCAGCAAATTATCCTGAGCTCTTGCCAGCCATATCCTGTGTTTACCATATTTCCCATCATTTCTGTGCTGATCCAGTTTCTGCTCACCTTTCAGCCTCTCACCGCTTTTGAAATGTTCTCAGCTACTTTGTGCCCTCTTGGAGACTCCCTTTAATCCCTAATTATTTTGCATGTGAATCTTCTTTACTTGTTATTCAGTTGCTCAGTTGTGTCTGACTCTTACCTGCTTCCTTAGACATAAAATGATCAAAGAAAAACAGTCATCATTTTTCTTATACTTTTCTTATCACTATTACTACTACTACTGTTTCTAAAACCATGGAGGTGCTCAGTGACAAAAACAAGTATGACTAGTATTTGTTGAGTACTTTCAGGTACTAGGTACCATGCCATATTATCTTTAACCATGCCAATAACCCTTAGATAACAAAAGGTCATTAGTGAATGGTAGCTCTATTTATTGTCACACTGAGTGAAGTGTGTCAGACAGAGAAGAAGAAATATCATATGACATCCCTTATATGCAGAACCTAAAAAGAAATGATACAAATGAACCTACTTACAGAAGAGAAACAGGCTCACGGACTTAGAAAACAAACTTATGGTTGCCAGAGGGGAAGGAATAGTTAGAGAGTTTGGAATAGACATGTACATGCTGTCATATTTAAACTAGAAAGCCAGAAAAGACCTACCATATCACACATGGAATGCTAGTCAGTGTTATGTGGCAGCCTGGATGGGAGAGGAGTTTGTGGGAGAATGAATATACATGTATGTATAGCTGAGTCCCTTTGCTGTCTACCTGAAACTATCAAATTATTAATCAGCTATACTGCAATACAAAATAAAGTTAAAAAAAAAAGGTCATTAGTAAAATGGAANGATGAGTAAGGGAGTACATATCACTGGTGATCAGATAGGGTCCCTCACTGACATGGCCACCACATCCCCGGTTCTGAAGCTGGGACTGAGAAGCAGGGTGATAGTGACTCATGACTTCATTTCCCATGGTACTGCCTCAGCAAATTATCCTGAGCTCTTGCCAGCCATATCCTGTGTTTACCATATTTCCCATCATTTCTGTGCTGATCCAGTTTCTGCTCACCTTTCAGCCTCTCACCGCTTTTGAAATGTTCTCAGCTACTTTGTGCCCTCTTGGAGACTCCCTTTAATCCCTAATTATTTTGCATGTGAATCTTCTTTACTTGTTATTCAGTCGCTCAGTTGTGTCTGACTCTTACCTGCTTCCTTAGACATAAAATGATCAAAGAAAAACAGTCATCATTTTTCTTATACTTTTCTTATCACTATTACTACTACTACTGTTTCTAAAACCATGGAGGTGCTCAGTGACAAAAACAAGTATGACTAGTATTTGTTGAGTACTTTCAGGTACTAGGTACCATGCCATATTATCTTTAACCATGCCAATAACCCTTAGATAACAAAAGGTCATTAGTGAATGGTAGCTCTATTTATTGTCACACTGAGTGAAGTGTGTCAGACAGAGAAGGAGAAATATCATATGACATCCCTTATATGCAGAACCTAAAAAGAAATGATACAAATGAACCTACTTACAGAAGAGAAACAGGCTCACGGACTTAGAAAACAAACTTATGGTTGCCAGAGGGGAAGGAATAGTTAGAGAGTTTGGAATAGACATGTACATGCTGTCATATTTAAACTAGAAAGCCAGAAAAGACCTACCATATCACACATGGAATGCTAGTCAGTGTTATGTGGCAGCCTGGATGGGAGAGGAGTTTGTGGGAGAATGAATATACATGTATGTATAGCTGAGTCCCTTTGCTGTCTACCTGAAACTATCAAATTATTAATCAGCTATACTGCAATACAAAATAAAGTTAAAAAAAAAAGGTCATTAGTAAAATGGAAATAAATTCCTACCACTCGTTTCCACCTCTCTGCAGGCCTCATAGTTTATGCAGATAGATTTCTTCTGACCCCTTATTTTTTATTTCATACTGGCATACTAGACAATGACCTCTGAATTCAGGGAAAATGAGGCCTTCTTTGGGACTGAGAACCAGATTCTATGGGACTGAGACCCAGATACTGAGTCTTCTGTGGCTTCCTTGAAGAATCCTGGCCAATGACAGAAGAGAAAGGGTCCATGAAAATCCGGATGTTTAAATTGTACAATGTGTTGATGGGACATAGAAGAATCACTGAATGGCAGGGGACATTTTCATCTTGAGAGGTGATGACATCACCTTAAATATGTTACTGTATGTTACAGAGGACCTTGGGACAGGACAGACTCTCGTTTAGACAGGGTCTCAACTTTAGACTTGTGGGTCCATGTCCAAGTAAGGTAATTCCTATGTGAAGTGAAATGAAGTGAAGTTGCTCAGTCACGTCCGACTCTTTGCGACCCCACGGACTGTAGCCCACCAGGCTCTTCCATCCATGGGATTCTCCAGGCAAGAATACTGGAGTAGGTTGCCATTTCCTTCTCCAGGGGATCTTCCCAACCCAGTGATCGAACCCAGGTCTCCCACATTGCAGGCAGATGCTTTAACCTCTGAACTATAACTATTCATCACTGGGCTTCCCTAGTAGCTCAGATGGTAAAGAATCTGACTGCAATGAGGGAAACCTGGGTTCAGTCCCTGGGTTGGGAAGATTCCCTGTAGTGGGCATGGCAACCCACTCCAATATTCTTGCCTGGAGAATCCTTATGGACAGTGGAGCCTGGTGGGCTACAGCCTGTAGGGTTGCAAAGAGTTGGACATGACTGAGTGACTAAACAAGCATTCAGCATTTTACTTAATTTTAAAATATTAACTATTAAGATTTTGTAGTAAATTATAAAATTTTATTGAAAAGTATTGGCAATGTTTAAATAAAAGAGATAAGCCATATTCATGAATTGGAAGACTGAATATAAAGATGTCAATTATCTCCAAAATTATCCTACAAACTGAATGCAGTTCTTTTTCTTTTCCTTTTAATCATTGTAGTTGAAGCAGGCTTCCCTGGTGGCTCGTAGTAAAGAATCTGCCTGCCAGTGTAGGAGATGTGGGTTTGATTCCTGGGTTGGGAAGATTCCCTGGAGAAAGAAGTGGCAACTCACTCTAGTATTCGTGCCTGGGAAACCCCATGGAGAGAGGAGCCTGGCACACTATAGTCCAGGGGTTATTAGTTTCAGGTGTACAGCAAAGTGATTCATATATATATATATTCTTTTTCAGATTCTTTACTGCTGGTGCTGCTGCTAAGTCACTGCAGCTGTGTCAGACTCTGTGTGACCCCATAGACGGCAGCCCAGCAGGCTCCCCCGTCCCTGGGATTCTCTAGGCAAGAACACTGCAGTGGGTTGCCATTTCCTTCTTCAATGCATGAAAGTAAAAAGTGAAAGTGAAGTCTCTCAGTCATGTCTGACCCTCAGTGACCCCATGGACTGCAACCCACCAGGCCCCTCCGTCCCATGGGATTTGCCAGGCAAGAGTACTGGAGTGGAGTGCCATTGCTTTCTCCTACATTCTTTACTGCAATATATTGTTTCCTTGTGCTATATAGCTATATGTGATTGTGAAAGTCGCTTAGTCATGTCCAACTCTTTGCGACACCATGGACTATACAGTCCATGGAATTCTCCAGGCCAGAATACTGGAGTGGGTAGCCATTCCCTTCTCCAGAGGATCTTCCCAACCCAAGGATCGAACCCAGGTCTCCTGCATTGCAGGTGGATTCTTTACCAGCTGAGCCACAAGGGAAGCCCAAGAATATTGAAGTGGGTAGCCTATCCCTTCTCCAGCTGATTTTCCCAACCCAGGAATCGAACCAGAGTCTCCCATATTGCAGGCAGATTATTTACCAACTGAGTTGCCAGGGAAGTTCTATATAGTAGGCTCTTATTTATCTATTGTATATACAGTAGTGTGTGGATGTTAATTCCAAACTCATTTTTATAACTCCATTTTGGTATTTCTCAAATTAAAAAAAAAATGACTGGAAATCAAAGTGTCTCAGTCCTCTCTGGCCTTCTGAGCCCTGGGGGCGGGGGATCAAGGACAATTTTCCTGCTCTTGACCCGCTCCCTACCAGAAAGATCAGAGGATTTAGATGTTGGGCCTTGGGTTATACTATTTCCACTGAGTTGTAAGTGGATCTTTCCAGTGCTCTGAGGAGAGGAACAGCATAAGCTCTCTGGCAGGAATGACTTTGAGAACACGGAGCCTGACCACTTCATTCTTGGAAGAAGACGTGGAGGCCCCACAGCACTGGGGCCTCAGCCACCACCCTTTCTCACTTGGTTAGAAGGTGAGTGGGATAAAGGCAGTTTAGTCTTGGCCACTGCTTTGTGTCCGCTCTTCAAGGTTCAGGAGCCAGAGCTCAGGACAGATTTTTCACCCTACTCTGCCATGAACTATGACCTCTTAGGGACCCCTTTGTGGGGTGCAATGCAGCAAATTCATGGACTGGGTGACCTGGAGGCAAGGTCATTCATGCAGCAGCACTTCTGAGACTTAGTCTCACTAAAGCCAGACACCGATGGAAAGTTGTGCAGGTGAAACCTCTCCAGCTGGTCCATGCAGGGGAGCTGTGCTCACACCATAGTGGTCCATTCCTATAGCTAAAGATGCCCTGAGCAGGGCTGTTGGACAGAGCATTCAAAGAGTTTCACAGGCCTTGAATCTTGGCTTCATGCCCTAGTAGCTGAGTAAGCTTCTCAGGGCCTCAGTTTTGCCTCTGTAAATTGGGAATCATGACCAACCCAACCGGTTGTTGTGGTAATAAGTTGAGACTTAGCATAAACAGTGTGGGGTCAAAGAACATTCAGTTTCTTTCCCCTCAGATTTCTGGGTGAAGTTTTGAGTGCAAACCCTTCCTGAAGTAAAATACAAATAGTTACACTAACAGGGAAGAGCTCAGTGTTAACCAATCTGGTATTTATGCAAACATTTTTTTTTTTTTCCATTTCATGTTACCTGCATCTTCCAAACCCAAGATTTATTTATTTATTTTTAAATCACTGGTTACCTTATTCAGAACTTGACATTTAAAGTAATAACAAAAAATAACATCTAAATAATGACTTTTGTAATGATACATGTTGTTGTTGCTAAGTGGTGTCCAACTCTTTGTGACCCCATGGGCTGTAGCCCAGCCAGGCTCCTCAGTCCATGGAATTTTCCAGGCAAGAGTACTGTAGTGGCTTGCCATTTCCTTCTCCAGGGGATTTTTCAGGCCCAGAACTGAACCGGCATCTTCTGCATTGGCAGGTAGAGTCTTTCCCACTTAACCACCTGGGAAGCCCCAATGATACACATAAACCTTAAAAAAAAAAATTAATGAAGTCCTTACATTAGCAAGCAGGACTCATGGGTGCAATTGTAAAGTAGCTATATTTGTTTTGTCTTTCATTTACCTTCAAATCAACTCTCAATAGTTGATCCAAGGTTCATTCCCGACTTTTCTCATCACCATCAGATTCACCAGTCAAGTCACAAAACATTGCTTCAGTGGAACAATTTTAAATGTCTAGTCCTGTTAATAAGAAGAAAATATCCTCTCTTCATCATTGCTTCTGTCTTCCAACTCTGTCTCTGTATGCTGGCTGCTGGGCAGATGAATGGGGGTTTGCTGCCTGACTTCTTCATCAGATGCTTCCTNCATATAAATGGAATGTATAATATATTGATAGAATCTGGGTGTTGAAGAAGGCATTTGCTTACAGGATGTGAGGGCCTCCAGGAAGTCCTCCCAGTGCATAAGACTGCCTGAAATGGATTTTGAAGAAGAAAAGAGCTCTGAGAAGAGGAGATCCAGGACATTCCAGGCAGAGAACCAGAAAAAGCTTTCAAGTTAGAGCCATGTGTCACTGCAGAAGCTATGCTGGCTTTCTTAAAATTTAAAATAAGCACCATTAATGTCTTTTAGATACAGCCTCCTAAGGGCTGCTATTACAAAGGAAAACAAGCTGGGTGACTTAAAGAACAGAAATTTATTGTCTCCCAGTTCTGGAGGCCAGAAGTTCATGATCAAAGTGTCAGCAGAGTGGATTCCTTTTGACGGCAGTGAGGAAAGGTCTGTTCCAGATCTATCCGCTTGGCTGGTTGGCCGCCATCTTCTCCCTGTGTGCTTTCACATCTTCCCTCTCTGTGTGCCTTTGTGTCCAAATTTCCCCTTTTCATAAGGATACCAGTCTTATTGGATTAGAACTCATCCTAATGACCTCATTTTCACTGGATTGCTTCTATACAGTCCCTATCAGTACAAGGACCAGCACATTCTGGAAATCCACATCGGCTGAGTGAGCAAACAGATGAGTAAGGGAGTACATATCACTGGTGATCAGATAGGGTCCCTCACTGACATGGCCACCACATCCCCGGTTCTGAAGCTGGGACTGAGAAGCAGGGTGATAGTGACTCATGACTTCATTTCCCATGGTACTGCCTCAGCAAATTATCCTGAGCTCTTGCCAGCCATATCCTGTGTTTACCATATTTCCCATCATTTCTGTGCTGATCCAGTTTCTGCTCACCTTTCAGCCTCTCACCGCTTTTGAAATGTTCTCAGCTACTTTGTGCCCTCTTGGAGACTCCCTTTAATCCCTAATTATTTTGCATGTGAATCTTCTTTACTTGTTATTCAGTCGCTCAGTTGTGTCTGACTCTTACCTGCTTCCTTAGACATAAAATGATCAAAGAAAAACAGTCATCATTTTTCTTATACTTTTCTTATCACTATTACTACTACTACTGTTTCTAAAACCATGGAGGTGCTCAGTGACAAAAACAAGTATGACTAGTATTTGTTGAGTACTTTCAGGTACTAGGTACCATGCCATATTATCTTTAACCATGCCAATAACCCTTAGATAACAAAAGGTCATTAGTGAATGGTAGCTCTATTTATTGTCACACTGAGTGAAGTGTGTCAGACAGAGAAGGAGAAATATCATATGACATCCCTTATATGCAGAACCTAAAAAGAAATGATACAAATGAACCTACTTACAGAAGAGAAACAGGCTCACGGACTTAGAAAACAAACTTATGGTTGCCAGAGGGGAAGGAATAGTTAGAGAGTTTGGAATAGACATGTACATGCTGTCATATTTAAACTAGAAAGCCAGAAAAGACCTACCATATCACACATGGAATGCTAGTCAGTGTTATGTGGCAGCCTGGATGGGAGAGGAGTTTGTGGGAGAATGAATATACATGTATGTATAGCTGAGTCCCTTTGCTGTCTACCTGAAACTATCAAATTATTAATCAGCTATACTGCAATACAAAATAAAGTTAAAAAAAAAAGGTCATTAGTAAAATGGAAATAAATTCCTACCACTCGTTTCCACCTCTCTGCAGGCCTCATAGTTTATGCAGATAGATTTCTTCTGACCCCTTATTTTTTATTTCATACTGGCATACTAGACAATGACCTCTGAATTCAGGGAAAATGAGGCCTTCTTTGGGACTGAGAACCAGATTCTATGGGACTGAGACCCAGATACTGAGTCTTCTGTGGCTTCCTTGAAGAATCCTGGCCAATGACAGAAGAGAAAGGGTCCATGAAAATCCGGATGTTTAAATTGTACAATGTGTTGATGGGACATAGAAGAATCACTGAATGGCAGGGGACATTTTCATCTTGAGAGGTGATGACATCACCTTAAATATGTTACTGTATGTTACAGAGGACCTTGGGACAGGACAGACTCTCGTTTAGACAGGGTCTCAACTTTAGACTTGTGGGTCCATGTCCAAGTAAGGTAATTCCTATGTGAAGTGAAATGAAGTGAAGTTGCTCAGTCATGTCCGACTCTTTGCGACCCCACGGACTGTAGCCCACCAGGCTCTTCCATCCATGGGATTCTCCAGGCAAGAATACTGGAGTAGGTTGCCATTTCCTTCTCCAGGGGATCTTCCCAACCCAGTGATCGAACCCAGGTCTCCCACATTGCAGGCAGATGCTTTAACCTCTGAACTATAACTATTCATCACTGGGCTTCCCTAGTATCTCAGATGGTAAAGAATCTGACTGCAATGAGGGAAACCTGGGTTCAGTCCCTGGGTTGGGAAGATTCCCTGTAGTGGGCATGGCAACCCACTCCAATATTCTTGCCTGGAGAATCCTTATGGACAGTGGAGCCTGGTGGGCTACAGCCTGTAGGGTTGCAAAGAGTTGGACATGACTGAGTGACTAAACAAGCATTCAGCATTTTACTTAATTTTAAAATATTAACTATTAAGATTTTGTAGTAAATTATAAAATTTTATTGAAAAGTATTGGCAATGTTTAAATAAAAGAGATAAGCCATATTCATGAATTGGAAGACTGAATATAAAGATGTCAATTATCTCCAAAATTATCCTACAAACTGAATGCAGTTCTTTTTCTTTTCCTTTTAATCATTGTAGTTGAAGCAGGCTTCCCTGGTGGCTCGTAGTAAAGAATCTGCCTGCCAGTGTAGGAGATGTGGGTTTGATTCCTGGGTTGGGAAGATTCCCTGGAGAAAGAAGTGGCAACTCACTCTAGTATTCGTGCCTGGGAAACCCCATGGAGAGAGGAGCCTGGCACACTATAGTCCAGGGGTTATTAGTTTCAGGTGTACAGCAAAGTGATTCATATATATATATATTCTTTTTCAGATTCTTTACTGCTGGTGCTGCTGCTAAGTCACTGCAGCTGTGTCAGACTCTGTGTGACCCCATAGACGGCAGCCCAGCAGGCTCCCCCGTCCCTGGGATTCTCTAGGCAAGAACACTGCAGTGGGTTGCCATTTCCTTCTTCAATGCATGAAAGTAAAAAGTGAAAGTGAAGTCTCTCAGTCATGTCTGACCCTCAGTGACCCCATGGACTGCAACCCACCAGGCCCCTCCGTCCCATGGGATTTGCCAGGCAAGAGTACTGGAGTGGAGTGCCATTGCTTTCTCCTACATTCTTTACTGCAATATATTGTTTCCTTGTGCTATATAGCTATATGTGATTGTGAAAGTCGCTTAGTCATGTCCAACTCTTTGCGACACCATGGACTATACAGTCCATGGAATTCTCCAGGCCAGAATACTGGAGTGGGTAGCCATTCCCTTCTCCAGAGGATCTTCCCAACCCAAGGATCGAACCCAGGTCTCCTGCATTGCAGGTGGATTCTTTACCAGCTGAGCCACAAGGGAAGCCCAAGAATATTGAAGTGGGTAGCCTATCCCTTCTCCAGCTGATTTTCCCAACCCAGGAATCGAACCAGAGTCTCCCATATTGCAGGCAGATTATTTACCAACTGAGTTGCCAGGGAAGTTCTATATAGTAGGCTCTTATTTATCTATTGTATATACAGTAGTGTGTGGATGTTAATTCCAAACTCATTTTTATAACTCCATTTTGGTATTTCTCAAATTAAAAAAAAAATGACTGGAAATCAAAGTGTCTCAGTCCTCTCTGGCCTTCTGAGCCCTGGGGGCGGGGGATCAAGGACAATTTTCCTGCTCTTGACCCGCTCCCTACCAGAAAGATCAGAGGATTTAGATGTTGGGCCTTGGGTTATACTATTTCCACTGAGTTGTAAGTGGATCTTTCCAGTGCTCTGAGGAGAGGAACAGCATAAGCTCTCTGGCAGGAATGACTTTGAGAACACGGAGCCTGACCACTTCATTCTTGGAAGAAGACGTGGAGGCCCCACAGCACTGGGGCCTCAGCCACCACCCTTTCTCACTTGGTTAGAAGGTGAGTGGGATAAAGGCAGTTTAGTCTTGGCCACTGCTTTGTGTCCGCTCTTCAAGGTTCAGGAGCCAGAGCTCAGGACAGATTTTTCACCCTACTCTGCCATGAACTATGACCTCTTAGGGACCCCTTTGTGGGGTGCAATGCAGCAAATTCATGGACTGGGTGACCTGGAGGCAAGGTCATTCATGCAGCAGCACTTCTGAGACTTAGTCTCACTAAAGCCAGACACCGATGGAAAGTTGTGCAGGTGAAACCTCTCCAGCTGGTCCATGCAGGGGAGCTGTGCTCACACCATAGTGGTCCATTCCTATAGCTAAAGATGCCCTGAGCAGGGCTGTTGGACAGAGCATTCAAAGAGTTTCACAGGCCTTGAATCTTGGCTTCATGCCCTAGTAGCTGAGTAAGCTTCTCAGGGCCTCAGTTTTGCCTCTGTAAATTGGGAATCATGACCAACCCAACCGGTTGTTGTGGTAATAAGTTGAGACTTAGCATAAACAGTGTGGGGTCAAAGAACATTCAGTTTCTTTCCCCTCAGATTTCTGGGTGAAGTTTTGAGTGCAAACCCTTCCTGAAGTAAAATACAAATAGTTACACTAACAGGGAAGAGCTCAGTGTTAACCAATCTGGTATTTATGCAAACATTTTTTTTTTTTCCATTTCATGTTACCTGCATCTTCCAAACCCAAGATTTATTTATTTATTTTTAAATCACTGGTTACCTTATTCAGAACTTGACATTTAAAGTAATAACAAAAAATAACATCTAAATAATGACTTTTGTAATGATACATGTTGTTGTTGCTAAGTGGTGTCCAACTCTTTGTGACCCCATGGGCTGTAGCCCAGCCAGGCTCCTCAGTCCATGGAATTTTCCAGGCAAGAGTACTGTAGTGGCTTGCCATTTCCTTCTCCAGGGGATTTTTCAGGCCCAGAACTGAACCGGCATCTTCTGCATTGGCAGGTAGAGTCTTTCCCACTTAACCACCTGGGAAGCCCCAATGATACACATAAACCTTAAAAAAAAATTAATGAAGTCCTTACATTAACAAGCAGGACTCATGGGTGCAACTGTAAAGTAGCTATATTTGTTTTGTCTTTCATTTACCTTCAAATCAACTCTCAATAGTTGATCCAAGGTTCATTCCCGACTTTTCTCATCACCATCAGATTCACCAGTCAAGTCACAAAACATTGCTTCAGTGGAACAATTTTAAATGTCTAGTCCTGTTAATAAGAAGAAAATATCCTCTCTTCATCATTGCTTCTGTCTTCCAACTCTGTCTCTGTATGCTGGCTGCTGGGCAGATGAATGGGGGTTTGCTGCCTGACTTCTTCATCAGATGCTTCCTAGGGAGGCATCTCAGCCTGGCATACAAAACTTACAAGGCTGAAGTTCAGGGGAGGAAAACACTGAAGGGAAACCGCAGAGCAGGAAGCCTCTTTGCTTCCTGGAGTTGTTCTAGAGGGCAAGCTCTGTCCTCTTTACCTTGACATTTATTTAAAAACTAACCTTGTCTTCTGAGATTGCTCCCTTTCTCTTTTGCTCTCTGCCCTTCCCTCTCTTTCTCTCTCTCCTGCCTCTGTGTGTGTGTGTTTGTGTGTGTGCACATGCTCATACGTGTGTGTACACACCAGGATCCTGGGCATCTCTCACCTGAAGTTCGCTTGATGAGCAAATCCCTCCCAGTTCCCACTGGACACTTGTGACTCCTTCCTAGCCCCCGCCAGCTTCTGCTGAAGCTCTGTCTTCCCAGGCTGTCCTCTGGGATGGCTGTAAGGTGAGCCCAGCTCTTTTTCCTGTGTGGTTCACATCGGGACCACAGAAAATATTCAAGCACTCCTCCAGACGAACTCTGGGAGTGTAAGCCTGTAGCAAGTAGCATCCGCCTCCTCCAGGTTTTGCCACCAGAGAAGCTGCTATGTGCCCTCAGAGAGTGTGTACTTCTGTCCTCTAGACCCATGTAAAGTGTCTGAGTTGGGCTGTTGGAATACCTTTCTGCCTGAGGTGTTGACAAAGAGTTGCCAAATTTAGAAGGAAAATGAGAAAGAAGATGCCCATTCACAATGAATTTTAGATAAACAAGGGGAAATTAGTTTATGTATATCCCATCCAATATTTGGGACATACTTACAACTCCGGGAGATGGTGATGGACAGGGAGGCCTGGCGTGCTGCAATTCATGGGGTC
>SJYW01034919.1:454129-470976 GCA_006410735.1 Raphicerus campestris
TCTTTGGAAGGAATGATGCTAAAGCTGAAACTCCTCATGCGAAGAGTTGACTCATTGGAAAAGATTCTGATGCTGGGAGGGATTTGGAGCAGGAGGAGAAGGGGACGACAGAGGATGAGATGGCTGGATGGCATCACGGACTCAATGGATGTGAGTTTGAGTGAACTCCGGGAGTTGATGATGGACAGGGAAGCCTGGCGTGCTGCGATTCATAGGGTCGAAAAGAGTTGGACACGACTGAGTGACTGAACTGACTGAACTGACTGACTATGCTATAAATATTTTATGTTTGTCTGAAATGCAAAGTTAATTGAGCATCCTCCATTTTATCCCCCAGCCTTGGGCTGGTCAGATTCAGACGTGCTCCAGGTCCTTTTATATACTCCCTGTAGGGGAGGTGTTCAATATTCTTATAACCATTTTTTGACTATCTTTTGGAAAATGTTGCGTCCAAGTCTGAGACATCACTTGGGAAGATCCTTTGGACATGCCTTTGGAAGACCTATTATCTCAGTGCTTCGCCTGAAATTTCATTGAAATACCCTGTTACCTTGACAAGATGCCCCTTGTTTACCATTTTCCAGCAGGGACTGGGGAGCCTAGTGGGCTGCCATCTATGGGGTCACACAGAGTTGGAAATGACTGAAGCGACTTAGCAGCAGCAGCAGCAGCAGCAGCAGCAACCACTCCCCAAGCCACAGGCAGACATGTTGGGCTAAGTTTGACTTCGTTATTTCATCAAAAACTTTACTTTGATATTTGGAAACAGGGACTTCACAGGGATTGCTTAGGCTAAAACAGTGACTCATTTGGAGGTTCTGGGATTCCTGATGCATTAGAAACTGCTATTCTTGCTCTGACTTTTGGAGCACTGCTGACTCCACCCCCAGGCTTGGAGACAGGGCTTCTAATCCACAGCAACCAAGGGCAAGGTTTCTATGTAGGTTTGCCTTCTGGGGCCAGACTTTTTTTTTTAAGTGGATGATATATGGTACAGATATTGTTCTTAATCAAAAGTATATTAGCAATCTACCGTAAATGCGTAGTTACAGGGAACACTACAGAGTATTTGGAGAGGATTATTTTCACAAGAAACCCATATTCATGTTGCTGTCTGCTTTTATCAACATGTATTTATCAAAATGTGGAAACTCATCCACAGGCCACATTTTAACTGCTCATAGGTTTCCGAAGACAGCTGCAGTCTATGAAGGAAGAGAGATTCAGAAGGATAAGGAGCTCTTAAAATTTGGCCATAATTTTAAGCAGAGGACTGTTTTGGCTTTATTTCAAAAATCTAAAGTGAAGCCTCCACCCAGCTTTTTCCCATCACTCTGCTATTTCCCCACGTAGCATTTAAGCTGGTTCCCAACTGACTTCTCAGCCTAAATAGTATATGTTTATATTTTCTATTTAGTAATATTTTTCAGATTGAAAATTATATCAATTTATCAGAGACGATCTGGAACATATATCAAAAGAGAAGAAACAAGTCTTTAAATCTTTCTATAAAGGATTACATTTTGGTGTTTATAAAAATATAACATTATTTTTCAGCAAAACAGAAATCATATGAGACATACTACTTTGTGATTTCCTTTCCACTGTTGACAAAATACTATGAAATTCTATTATTTAAAAAAGATATTGTATGTTATATTTTGGCTGTGAAATATTTTATCATAAGGATGTGCTACAAATACCCTTTGTGTTAGATAGGTATCTTGCCTTTCCTATTTTTTCAATAATTCTGTAGAAATCATCTTTGAATGCAAATCCTTATGTCTTATTATTCTTTTCCTATAAATTTATATTAAAATTATATGATTCAAGGCGAAGTACACATTGGAGTCCTTGGAACATGATGCCAAACTGCATTTAGGAAAAACTGTGGCATTTCCCTTCCACTAAGGATCTATGAGAATGAATGGTTTTCTAGGAAAAATTTTAAATCCTCACTATCATTGGGTATTATCATTTTTGAAGATGAAAAATTATATTGAAGTTTAATTACCATGTAAAAATTTTTGAACATTCAACAGATAAGCAAAGTGGATGGATCTTTAGATCTTTGGGCTTCATTTCTTTGTTACTGAAAACGAGGAGACTGAACAAGATCACCTCCATCTTTCTCTATCTTACCGGCCTCCTCCGACTTAGCATCTGAGTTATGATGAGCCAGCAGCAATTCTTACCATAGCTTCCTCCCCTGTAAAATGAGAAATCAGATATTTCCCACAGTCTCAAAGAAGTTTTGAAAATAAAGGACACCAGGAACCATCTGCTTTACAATATCTACTTTTAATTCCAAATAGTTACGTTTGCTCATTGCTATGTGATGAAATAACACCTTCGAACATCTTATGGCATTTGATTTCCCAGCTCTTGTCAATTCCCTAGACTCAAATAAGTCAAACTTCATACTGATGTAGAAAAGAAGAACATCAATCAGTGACAATATCCAGAAATGAACTGTTGGCCTGAGAGGACCATGACTGCTAATATTGTTGGTGAGCTTACCAAATGCAAGGCAGGGTGTTGTTTCACACACGACATTTCATTGACTCCTTACCATTTTATCAGAGACGTCACAAGTACGGTTTGGAGCGGGAGGGTACCCCAGGACACAGACACAGTGTCAAGGGGCAACCTGAACCCTGGTCTTGCCGGCCCCCAAATGTGCTCCGAGGCAACATACCAGCACGTGGCTGGTGCTCAAGGCCTCTGCAGCTCCTGTGAGTGCTTCCTGCCTCTTCTGAGAGGGACTGAAGGCACCTGTTGGACAGGCTGAGATCCATATCAGGGAGACTGTATTTTGGAAGAATCTCAAGTTTAGATAGTTATTCCTAAAATCATGATTTATTTTAATATATTGGGCCCCCTATACCAAAACAAGATGTGTGTGATACCTGAAAGCATGAACAAAAGAAACTGACTTTCTATAAAGAAGGGTTTCTCTGGTGGCTCAGACAATAAAGAATGTGCCTGCAATGCAGAGGATGCAGGTTCGATCTCTGAGACAGGAAGATCCCCTGGAGAAGGAAATGGGAACCCACTCTAGTATTCTTGCCCAGAGAATCCGACGGACAGAGGAGCCTAGTGGGTTACAGTCCATTGGGTCACAAACAGTTGGACACAACTGAGCGACTAACATTTTCACTGTCACTTTTCTAGAAAGAAATACAGGGAAGGCAAGTATACATGGGAAGCCGTCATGGGCCAGTCACTGGGTGAGGCATGGTCATAAGGAAAACAACCCCCTTAACAATTCAAGTGCTTAATTTTTTTCAAATGTTTCACAAAGATCGTGGTTTCTCCTACTCAAGCCACAGTTTCTGCTGAGTCATAAACTGTATGTAGGAGTGCATGTTTGTGCATGCATAAGTACGCAGGTGTGAACCTGTGTCTATGTGGTGTACTCATCTTTCTCGCTGGTTCGTTCTCTTTACTCTTACTAAAACAAAACAAATCTGACTTTTTAAACAGATGCGATGTATGTCATCTGTCTATGTGTATTTGGGGTCCTGCCTGTATCTGGGTGTGTGCCTGGGGCACACGTGAGTTCAGGTGTGATGTCTGCAGGCTACATGTCCTGCAAGGAAGAACATTAGGGAGAAGTGAAGGATGAGCACTGCCCCGGCCCCTTCTCTGAGTCTCTTCACCCACAAAAAAAGCAAGTGTGAGAGCAAGCCGGTGTTTCCCAACAGAATCACCTACACAGTTCAGAGCTGATGGGAATCTCTTTTAGGTTTTAATTTCAAAAGGAGTTCTTAAAAAATATTTCTGTACAAAGATCCTCCTTGAGCAAGGAAGATTTTTGGATCAGCTTTGATTGATGCCTATGTAGCTTATTTCCTAGATAGTATATTCAAAAGCAGAGACATTATTTTGCCGACTAAGGTCCGTCTAGTCGAGGCTATGGTTTTTCCTGTGTTCATGTATGGATGTGAGAGGTGGACTGTGAAGAAGGCTCTTCGCTGAAGAATTGATGCCTTTGAACTGTGGTGTTGGAGAAGACTCTTAAAGAGTCCCTTAGACTGCAAGGAGATCCAGCCAGCCCATTCTGAGGGAGATCAGCCCTGGGATTTCTTTGGAAGGAATGATGCTAAAGCTGAAACTCCAGTACTTTGGCCTCCTCATGCGAAGGGTTGACTCATTGGAAAGGACTCTGATGTTGGAAGGGATTGGGGGCAGGAGGAGAAGGGGACGACATGAGATGGCTGGATGGCATCACCAACTTGATAGACGTGAGTCTGAGAGAACTCTGGGAGTTGGTGATGGACAGGGAGGTCTGGCGTGCTGCAATTCATGGGGTCACCAAGAGTCGGACATGACTGCGCGACTGAACTGAAGCGACTAAACTGAATTACTGATTACTTATTTTCAGTAATCCAAGTTAATGTTTTTGAAACTTGAAATGTGGTCTCATAGTAATCTACTTTTTCTTCTACAAATTAAAACATAGAAAATTAACTTTGAAGCCAGAAAAACTGAGTAATCTCAATTATGATTGATGTAATGGTAGAAAAAATTACCTTTGCTCACTTTTTCTCCCCTGAAATAAACATGGCGATCCTGATGGCTGATGAGGGGAAGTGAAAGTGAAAGTCACTCAGTCCAGTCTCCAGGCCATAGTACTTGAGTGGTAGCCTTTCCCTTCTCCAGGGATCTTCCCAACCCAGGAGTTGAACCCAGGTTTCCCACATTGCAGGCAAATTCTTTACTAGCTGAGCCACAAGGGAAGCCCAAGAATACTGGAGTGGGTAAAGGTGAGAGATGAGGTGGAGAGGGTTAGTTTAATAAGCACTTCAGGCAAAAGATTCATATTTCATTAGATATTCCGATGATAGCAAGGCAATCAGCTTTTCATGCTGCTACTTCTCTGAGAAAAATGGAAAAGATACAATGAAATTCCAGTCGCAAATGTATCCACAAACAGAACAAGGAACACAATGGACAAGGGACTCGCTCTCACCAAGCTTCTGTTTGAATGAAGATGAGAGATTAAAAAAAAATGACACACAATTCAATAGATAATGTTTTAAGTACATAATAAATAGCAGTATAGACAGCTCTTTAGAAGTTATAGAAATCATCACAAAAAGTAAAGAAGGAAAGGGTCTGGAAGAGTTCTGGAGAATAGACCGGGGGTGAGCCAGGGTGCTCAGATCTTGATTACACTGTGAACCCTTTATACTAGTTGCTTTTTAAAAATATATTTCAATTTATACTTTGATATCATTAAACATTTATTCAAAAACGAAACTTCAATGAAAGAAAACCTGGGGGGGAATAGGCAGAGAGAGAAAATGGAGAGAGAAGAGACTGGAGACCGTGGACGAGGCTGTGGTTTTGAGAAGCTTCGAGAGGAAGAAAAGGGAAGCAGTGGTCGAGGAGAATCCTGCAGACCCAGAACGATTGTGCTTAGATGCGTGCCCTTGTCAGGAGAGAGCAAAGCAGGAGAGGGCGCCCCGCGGAACCGCTCACACGCCTCTGCCGCCCTTTCTACTCTGACCTCAGCACCGCGTCGCTGTTAGCAGGGTCCCGTCTATCTGGTCTGCAGCGTCCTGCCGTCTAATTGGTCAGAGTCAGATTTTCCATATAGACTCCCAGTTTCCGTGGTTTAGAAACCTAGAAATCAGGAGAACGGGTGATGGTTCTAACAGAACTAACCACAGACAAGGAAGCTCTTTGGATTAATCTATCTTGGTGTCTGTTTAGCTAATTTCTGTCTCCATCATCTTTTACAACTTTGCCATAAAAATTTGACATTCCAGAGCCTAACATTTTTTGGCAAGAAGTTGAATGATTTAGATACTCCCTGTGACATTTATCTGAATGGTTGTTTTACTCACTGGGTCACTTTTCAGGTTTTCAGTTCTTAATGAATTTTAAAAATTGAATTGTTTTCAATATTTGAAAGCTAGTTTTTAAAGAGTATACAAGATTTAACTTTTGGTAAATAGTTTTATATATATATATATATACATTACAATGTTTTAGCTTCCTCTCCAATAAAATCTTTAGAGATGTCATGGTTTAGTAGATACTATTTTGGCCCAATTTTCAGGATTTAGAAAATGGGTTATTAGACCCCCAGTACATACAGGGATCTATTAAAATGGAATAGTCCTGGCCTAAATAGATCCATTCTGGGTCATTCTAAGGAGCAGAAAGCCGGGGATGGATACGGGAACTGTGTCAGTCCATGCCAGTACCAGAATGACCTGAAACTTGCAAGGCTCAGGGACACAAGCGTCACTGACACGCTCTGGTTATAGTCAGATCAAGAGGGGACCACAGGGAGGAGTGGCCCCGGCCCAGTGCGTGTGGTCATAGCAACCAGCACAGAGCCGAGGGAGACACTACAGGCCATCCCCTGCTCTTTTGCTTCACCTTCTATTTGATTTAGAACCTTCCTTTTTTAATTTTTTCAATAGAAAGAATACATGTTGGGACTGTACAGGAAGCCAGGCTGAGGTGCAGTAGGAAGGGGGCTCTGTGAGTGAATCCCCAATTGCCCCAAGGTGCTGAGGCTCCTGGGAAGACAAATTATCCTCTAGGAGTTGAGTCTCCTGCTGGAGGAGAGGTTTAATCATTTGCCTATTTGTAAGGAATTGTGAAGATTAGAAAAGGAAAAAGATGGGCTTCAAGTTAGGAATTGTAACTGATTGAATGACTTTATCATTATAACAGATAAGAACATAATGGGTATTTATGTGAAGGGTTACATTTATATCATACATCTGTACTAATTATTTTTATTAACGATCATCATAAGAATAGCTATCACTTGTTAAGGTTTTATAATGTGCTAGGCACCGTGCTAAGCACATGAATGACATCCTTAAAACTTTTCCATAAGATACCTGATCAAACTGGAAGGCATCTATAGAAATATAGAAATGGATTGAGAGGGAACAGTTGGTGTTATGCTAATTAAATAATAAGATTGCTAAATAACAAATGCTTGACCATGACAATATACTGGTAAAAGGATACAAAAAATGCTTTGGCAGGCTGGAAACATGGGCCATTTTTCAGATGAATATATGTCATGGATGAATGCAAGGATGTCTTCTTAGTTAAGAAAACAACTGCAAAGTCTGTTAGGAAGGCCTGGCTTAGCAGCAGGCAGCAGAGACGGAAAAGACCTGGGAGATTTATGAGTGCAAATCATTTCGTGGTGTCTGTGGCTGCCGGAATATCTCACCAGGACCTTTGGTGGCATTGACAAAGGTAGAATATGCAGAGCAAGAGAGGTGATCAACCTGTGTTGCATAGCGACTTCTTGCAGATGCAACCTTTAAAGAGAAAAGTACAGGGAGAGATGTATGTTCAGAGGATGGTCATTGGCTTGCAATGGAGCGTGAAACTGTTCATGCTTGGAGCTGGTAAAGGAAAGAAGTTTGGAGACGAGATTGGGTGTGTTTGTTGGGGTGGTGAGGGGAAGAGAGGATTTGAGTCCTGCCTTCCGAATTCTGAAGGGTTGAAGGGAACTGAATAGACAACCTCATTAGAGCTTCAGAAGTTAAAGGGAAGCGTGGGAGGTGGTAGTTATAAGTAGATAGCGTTCTGCTCAAATTAAGAAAGTATTTTCAAACATTTGGAGCAACCTTCAAAGTAATGAGTGGTTCCAGTAGAGTTTTCAAAGTTCTTTTCAAAGCTTTTGGTTCTAAATTTCTTTTAATTCTATAAATTTAAACCTGTACCTTTAAATCGTTGCATTTAAACAATGGCCAGTAGATGGCGGTAAGATACCATGAGTTTTGCCAGTAGCATCTGGAATTTCACCCTTAAATATTCTGGAAGCCGATTTTTTTTTTCTAATTATTGTTTGAAGGTGTGTCCTAATCCATTGTTCAGAGAAAAATCGCTGATTTGAAAAGCAGGAAATAATAATTTCTAATTAAATGGACAGGAATAATTAGCAAATACTTTCATATTACACTACCAATGTTTCTTTATTGGCCTCAAAAAATTCATGGAAGGAAGTGTGCATAGTATGTGTGTGTGTGTGTGTGTGTGTGTGTGAATGCGCGCACATGTGTATGGCTATGTGAATGCAAGGATGAAAGGTCTAGTTTGTTTTTAAATAATTCCAAAATTTAATGTAGATGTTCCCAAAACTTAAAAAAAATAAACACCTGACAGGATTGAAAGTGTTTGTACAAATCATTTGTTGAAAAATCTTCCATTCCTTTTACAAGCACATTTGTGTACTTGGATATCTCTGCATTTTAAAACAAAAGTAAGTGTTCTTCATAAGCGCACTGAATCAAGCCAATTTTCCTAGGATTTTTAAAAAATATATTTTGTTACAGATTGTTCATCTTGGGAGACTTTCATATGCAAGAGAGTTGTTCCACCTCTGGACACCTTTGGAAGTTTTGTAATAAAGGGCCTGGATTTTTAAGCATGCAAGCCTAGAAAAATATTCTTTAGAAATGGATATGTGTTCAAAGCATGTGGAAAATAAAGCATACTGGTCTTTAATTTGGGAAGAGGAAGATAACGTCATTTCACTCCCTCCCTTTTTGTATATGTGTGTGTGTGTGTTTAATTTTTGTTTTTTTAAAAAAACATAGGATTCACGCTATTCACATGTATGTAACATAGCAACACTTTATAACTACCTACCTCTGAGCAGTTTATTTATACTCTGTCAATTTTACATATTCTAGGCTGGTTCCATGTCCAAAAAGAGTTCAAGAGCAGTTAGTCCTAAAGCACACGTGGCTTCCCTTATTTCTCTCTTATGCAAAGTGGTGAAACATACTCTGGGCTCCCAGGGAGACAAACTCTTAATTTGCTGACATTTTGGGACTCTTCAGGACTAGGAGATAATTTCGAAGTATTGAGAGGCCCCTGATAGTGTCTTAGCCAGATGTTTTCTAAGATGACTCTTCTAGACAAAAACCAAGTGAAAAAATGAATATCTCTACTTACACGTGAAATTTCTCATTCACTCTCTCTTTCTCCCTCTTCTGATTCTCATTTTTATTTTAATTGGTGGGAATCATAGACAAAGTCATAGTCCTCTGCGCAATAAGTGGGAACTGGAAGCTCGGCTCCCAGCACAGAGGGTGTGTGACCTTTGCCAGGACCCTCGACTTTCTGAGCTAGCCTACTGATCAGCATAACTGCTCGCCTGCTGATCAAAATTTGACAAAGATTTATGAAATAAATGTCTGAAAAGTTTTGTTATGACAACAAAAAGCTCTACATCAGAATAATATGTACTTAATCTACAACTGCCAATGAGTTTCTTTTTGGCCCATAAAATAAGCATAATTAATGGCATCCATGTATTTTCCCTAGTAAGCCTTTATGCCACCCTTTTAAAGGAGAAAAATCAAAGCAGACTAAATGATTTTTATTTTAGCAAATAGTGCTAATATTTTCTCCATGAAATATATACATTCCTCTGTCATGCGTAGATAGAACATATAAATAATATGCCCCATATTTTTCCTGCTTCAATGTTTCTGCATGTTAGAAAAATTAGCCGAGTAAAATTCAAGCTTTTTCTGACAAGCATTAATTTTTTATTATATAATTCTTCTATAATTAGAGTATTGCTTGAAGGTGATACTTTTATTTTTGCTTTCAGTTTTTTGAACTGAACATTACTTAATGAGAGGATGGAGTAATGCTTACTTTAAAAAATAAGTTATTTAAAAATCTTAGAAACTTGCTTCAACTTACGGATATTGCTAAGACTGCTGGGCACTTGTATACTGATTTCTAGGTTGCAGAGTTGAAACTCATAAAGATAATCCCTGTCATTTTTTAACAGTATCTTGATGTAAAAGAATTTGTCAATAAGCAAATAGTTCCATGCTCATAAAATAAAAATTTGAGGAGAATGTTATGGTAGAAGCATTTCACACCAAAAAAACTTGTTCAGTTTTAACTCAGAAGAGCTCATGTTATTTGTTTGTTTATTTATTTGCCTTTTCCTGTGAGACGTAGTTCATTATTGAAGCATGGAGAACATCTTTGTATCCTGGTTTGTGATTGTGCTTTGCAAATCTGAGTCTAATGAGACCAAGTTCTTGCCCTAACTCTGCGTTTGCCTACTTCTTTGATTTAAAATCGGAGCATCTGAACACTGGTGAGTTACTTTAAATACTAATTTCTTTCTTTTGTCGCTGCAGCCTCATGAAGAGTAATTTTTTTAAAACACAACAGAGACAAAGCTTTGGATCTGATATAGGAAAAAAGGCGTGATGGGTCTGGTAAACATCTATGGCACATATATTTATTTAACGGCTTGCTATGAGGCATATTATGAATGATGACAATCATGAACTTGCATGCATTGTTTATTTTGTAAATACACATAATGGACCTTTCAAAAGCGGGATCAGCTGCCCCTTGCAACTATGACTGTCTGCTGTGGAAGTAACGACTCATGGACCTTAGAATATGTGAGTTCCTGACCTGGTCCATTTCACTATTTATGCTCATGGAACATTTTGTTAAGGCCATCTATAATTTCCTGGAGCGAGCATCCAAAATGAACTGCAGGTCTCCTTTAAATCTATATGGCAGATGCGATTTGAATATCTATAAGTAGATTTGAACATCAACAGCACCTGTAAAACTAAATATGCATTAAAAGCCATTAGTTTGCAACCAAAAAAAAGCTTCCTCTGTTATGGGGAACACTCTTTAGACTGAAGATAAGTAATTTGATTAGTGCACCTTGAATCTACTCTGTTTTGACTGTAAAAAGAAAAAAAATAGAAATGCCTTTCTAAGACCTGAAACATCTCTGTTCATTTCAGCGCTTTGAAATTTTTTTGTCTCTTTAACTCCATTCCCTCCCAAAAAACTTTCGCTTGACATTTGTGTTTCTTTTTGACCTTTATTTGCTCTGTCTGAATTATTTGGCTTTGGTGAAAATAGGTGGGATAGAATGAGAGAAGGCTCGACTTAGAAGGGCAAGTTTAATCATGCATTATCCCTGAATTCATTTGCCTGTTACCTGAANTTATGCAAAGTGGTGAAACATACTCTGGGCTCCCAGGGAGACAAACTCTTAATTTGCTGACATTTTGGGACTCTTCAGGACTAGGAGATAATTTCGAAGTATTGAGAGGCCCCTGATAGTGTCTTAGCCAGATGTTTTCTAAGATGACTCTTCTAGACAAAAACCAAGCGAAAAAATGAATATCTCTACTTACACGTGAAATTTCTCATTCACTCTCTCTTTCTCCCTCTTCTGATTCTCATTTTTATTTTAATTGGTGGGAATCATAGACAAAGTCATAGTCCTCTGCGCAATAAGTGGGAACTGGAAGCTCGGCTCCCAGCACAGAGGGTGTGTGACCTTTGCCAGGACCCTCGACTTTCTGAGCTAGCCTACTGATCAGCATAACTGCTCGCCTGCTGATCAAAATTTGACAAAGATTTATGAAATAAATGTCTGAAAAGTTTTGTTATGACAACAAAAAGCTCTACATCAGAATAATATGTACTTAATCTACAACTGCCAATGAGTTTCTTTTTGGCCCATAAAATAAGCATAATTAATGGCATCCATGTATTTTCCCTAGTAAGCCTTTATGCCACCCTTTTAAAGGAGAAAAATCAAAGCAGACTAAATGATTTTTATTTTAGCAAATAGTGCTAATATTTTCTCCATGAAATATATACATTCCTCTGTCATGCGTAGATAGAACATATAAATAATATGCCCCATATTTTTCCTGCTTCAATGTTTCTGCATGTTAGAAAAATTAGCCGAGTAAAATTCAAGCTTTTTCTGACAAGCATTAATTTTTTATTATATAATTCTTCTATAATTAGAGTATTGCTTGAAGGTGATACTTTTATTTTTGCTTTCAGTTTTTTGAACTGAACATTACTTAATGAGAGGATGGAGTAATGCTTACTTTAAAAAATAAGTTATTTAAAAATCTTAGAAACTTGCTTCAACTTACGGATATTGCTAAGACTGCTGGGCACTTGTATACTGATTTCTAGGTTGCAGAGTTGAAACTCATAAAGATAATCCCTGTCATTTTTTAACAGTATCTTGATGTAAAAGAATTTGTCAATAAGCAAATAGTTCCATGCTCATAAAATAAAAATTTGAGGAGAATGTTATGGTAGAAGCATTTCACACCAAAAAAACTTGTTCAGTTTTAACTCAGAAGAGCTCATGTTATTTGTTTGTTTATTTATTTGCCTTTTCCTGTGAGACGTAGTTCATTATTGAAGCATGGAGAACATCTTTGTATCCTGGTTTGTGATTGTGCTTTGCAAATCTGAGTCTAATGAGACCAAGTTCTTGCCCTAACTCTGCGTTTGCCTACTTCTTTGATTTAAAATCGGAGCATCTGAACACTGGTGAGTTACTTTAAATACTAATTTCTTTCTTTTGTCGCTGCAGCCTCATGAAGAGTAATTTTTTTAAAACACAACAGAGACAAAGCTTTGGATCTGATATAGGAAAAAAGGCGTGATGGGTCTGGTAAACATCTATGGCACATATATTTATTTAACGGCTTGCTATGAGGCATATTATGAATGATGACAATCATGAACTTGCATGCATTGTTTATTTTGTAAATACACATAATGGACCTTTCAAAAGCGGGATCAGCTGCCCCTTGCAACTATGACTGTCTGCTGTGGAAGTAACGACTCATGGACCTTAGAATACGTGAGTTCCTGACCTGGTCCATTTCACTATTTATGCTCATGGAACATTTTGTTAAGGCCATCTATAATTTCCTGGAGCGAGCACCCAAAATGAACTGCAGGTCTCCTTTAAATCTATATGGCAGATGCGATTTGAATATCTATAAGTAGATTTGAACATCAACAGCACCTGTAAAACTAAATATGCATTAAAAGCCATTAGTTTGCAACCAAAAAAAAGCTTCCTCTGTTATGGGGAACACTCTTTAGACTGAAGATAAGTAATTTGATTAGTGCACCTTGAATCTACTCTGTTTTGACTGTAAAAAGAAAAAAAATAGAAATGCCTTTCTAAGACCTGAAACATCTCTGTTCATTTCAGCGCTTTGAAATTTTTTTGTCTCTTTAACTCCATTCCCTCCCAAAAAACTTTCGCTTGACATTTGTGTTTCTTTTTGACCTTTATTTGCTCTGTCTGAATTATTTGGCTTTGGTGAAAATAGGTGGGATAGAATGAGAGAAGGCTCGACTTAGAAGGGCAAGTTTAATCATGCATTATCCCTGAATTCATTTGCCTGTTACCTGAACCCTGAGCTCTCATGTCTGCCTCATGGTAATTTCTCCATCTGATTGAGGAATCAAAGAATCACAGAAACACATTGGAAGGAAGGGAGAAAATATTTGTTTTTGTAAATTTAACAAGACTTGGCTGTAACAAATCTTAAAAGTGTATCTTCCATACTGCGGCCACACTAAATATTACATCTGCTTTAAATATTGTTGGGTGTCTGAGGTCTTTGTGGAGCGGGTTTTATGCCGTCTTTTGTTGTAGGATGACTAGTGTATTCTGTGATGCAGGAGGGTCGCCTGTTCAAAGGATACAGCCTTACTTAGGGCTTCTTTTCTTTCTTTCTTTTCTTCTCCCTTCCCCCACCCCCACATGGTGGTTTTTCCTGGGATGGTAAGGGGCTGGGGGCTTCAGTTTAAAGCATTCACATGGAACTCCCAGTCTTTCTTCTTTCAAAAAAAAGACAAATCCTCCATGATAATTACAAAATCCCCAGAAAGATTTGTAAATTGAATAAATATATTGACTGATATCACAACCTTTTCTCCTACATTAAGTAAATAACTCTAAACTTGGTGTTGGTGGAATAGAAAGGATTTATAGATATTAATTACTATCAAACTAATATAAACTATCCCTTATTAATTTTCTTCCGGTTTTCCAATTTTCAGTAGTAATTGCAGCCACTTACGTGCGCAGTCCTCCCATAATGTTCTTAATTATATTAAATATTTACCCCCCACCCAGCTGAAATAGCATTTTAATCAGTATCCTTTATTCAGATTTTTTAAACAGCTTTTATTCATTCAAACTGAATATTAGTTTAGAAAGTAGAGAAATCAGACATGCGCAAGGAAAGCCATGGCTGTGATGTTTCACAGACAATGATTTGGGTGAGGTGACTGTGTGTTTTGCTGAGAAAAGAAGGCATGGGATATTGACAGTTTCTTATCAATAGCTGGGCCCTGGAGGCCTGGCTGTTTGGGCCCACACTGATTGACTGCTCCTTAATAGACATATAATTGTTGACAAATACCTTCCAATAGACTGTGGCAGTGCACAGCGGACAAAGAAGGTTTCAGGATGATAGAGACCAGAGCCAGACATTTGGTAGAGGCAGAACCTCAGATTTGGAAAGGACTTTTGCTTATAGAGAAGCTTTCTAAGAGAAAGCAGTTCCCAGCATCTCCATGACAGACCCTGAGCCATCCTGCCTCAATCGAGAGAAATGAAAAAGATTCATTGTCTCTGTGGATCATGGAGTTTGCTGGGAAGGGATAAACCTAGACCTCTTTCTGTGTGGCTTGGTGTCACATCTATTGATTTCCCTACCTTAAAAAATTATGTGTGTGTATGTACATACATATATATGTATATAAAATATACATATATACACATGCACATAGATACACGTTGATATTCATACTGCTTTTAGTTTCATGGCATACAATCTATCAACCTCATTTCCACAGCAAACAATAGGCTATTGTTGATTTCAGAGAACCCTGGACAGTGATAGGAATATGGAAAACAAAAATTGTGTTTGGCCATCAGCCCCATTTACTCCTAGGATATCAGAGGGGCCTGGGGCTGTTCCTATAAGACAAGGGCATCCAAGGGCATTCGGGAACCTCCATCTCAGCTTCCGTGCTCGTCTGGCCAAGGCTGCCTTCCCAGATCAATGCCTGGCTGAGAAACAGCTCTTGAAAGTTGGCCTCGCAAGACGCATTCCCTCAGTCGGTTCACTTTCAGTAATTCCTCTCCTTGGGGGGACTTATGCTCCACCAGCAGAGGCCACGATTGCTTTCAGCGCGTGACAGGAGTCTGCCGACAACGGGGCTGAGAGGGCATATTTAGATCTGTAAGCTGGTGGGAGCTAATCAAGAAAAATAAAATAAAACATGAAAACAAAGTTCAAACAGCAACCTTGGCCTAGCATGAAACACTAGACAGAGCTGCAGATCGAGCCGGGTTTAACGGGATCAGGGAAGTGGGGTCTTGAACGTGGTCCTGCAAACGCATCAAGGTGACATGGCAGGCTGCCTCCTGACTTCCCAAGTGAAACTGAGCCGGCTTGTGCCCCAAAGCCCTTGAGTCCTGTCTTTGATTCTTATTGATCAAATACGCAGATGAAATCCCACATCACAGAGCAAGGCAAAACCTGAGCTTTCTGTGTCAACTTCTAGGAATCCCGGTGAAGCCCTTTCCAAGTCATCTTTTTATGCATGAAGGAGAACCAGGGTGCACACAGACTTCAGGAAGATGTACAAAGTGGGCGAGGAGATATGTAGGTCTGATAGCTCCCAGGCTTCGTGGCAGAAGGACGAGTCAGATAAGAACGTTATACTTGTTACCTGTTGTCACATTCAAACCTGTACTTAGGAATCTTTTGGGGCGGGCAGGATTATTCTGAAAGTTGCTTCTTTGTAATCTGTAAGCATTCCTGAACAGGCAGGCTTCTGCAAACAGCTGCCTCAAAATGTTGTGTGTGTGTGTGTGTGTGTGTGTGTGTGTGTGTCCATTAATTCAGAATTACTCCAATTACAAGCTTTTGATGCTCTGAAACCCTCTCTCTAACCCAAAAGAGATGGAGAGCCCTTGCACTGTCCAATCAGATCGTTTTCCCTGCCGCCTGCAGCAGATGTAAGCAATTTACTTTTTTATTTCTGCATATTCAGTGTGAGCGGAGCTGTTGGGGACCTTTCACCCCAGAGCCTGCAGGATTCTAACCCTATCAAATTAAAGCATTTTGCTCACTTATTCCCAAACGCTTTGCTGGTGCTAAGCAGACATCCCGCTGCATAGCAATGGCGGGTGTTCGTGTCCACTCATAGCCCCAGCCTAATCAGAGATTATTAAGGAAAATATACAGTGCTTTAATTTGATGAGATTGGTTAGAGGTAGTGCAGTTAAAGGTCACACTCCTGCGTGTATCTCCCTCCGTCTCTGTAATATTTTCTTCTTGCTTGACAATCCTGAGCTGCAAACAATAGGCCAAGGCGACACGTTTATTTTTGACGTGCTGTGATGGGCTCAATAGGGATAAAGATGAATTATTTAAAGATTGCATAAACAAACATCCCGGGCAAGGCGTCAGTGACATCTTTCCCTTTGTGCTCTGTGGGGGCTGTTGCCTTAAAAGAACATGCTCAAGAAATGCCTCCTCTGGGCAAGAATGCATTTAGAGGAAAGGCCCAGATAGACTGACTATTGACAGATGGCTGGGGCGCTGCTAAACTCCTGTTGCAGGCTGGGTGGGTAGGGCCCTGGCTTCCGGTTCCCAGGGAAAGATGCCTCTGGAGGACAGATCTGGTCCTCTGACCCTGGAAACTTCTCCCCCTGCTGTTAGCTAATTGAGCCAGCCTGCCTGCCCCACAGGAGTGGTGGGGAGGCAGGGGACCGCGGTGGCCCTTTGCTTGTATTCCCTGCATCTTCGGAGAAAAAGTCAAGGTACTGGCGCTGGCCTGGTGGTACTCTCTCTCTCTGCTCATTTGAGGACTGATTTTCATGCCAGGTTTCTTTCTCTCCTGGAGAGGCCCTTTCTGACTTGACTGGCTCCAAGCCTTGGGGTGTTACAGGCACCTCCGAGCATCCTGTTTGTGTGTGGAGTTGAGGCATTTTTTTC
>SJYW01034919.1:510467-523671 GCA_006410735.1 Raphicerus campestris
CATGAATCGCAGCACGTCAGGCCTCCCTGTTCATCACCATCTCTTGGAGTTCACTCAGACTCACATCCATCGAGTCCGTGATGCCATCTAGCCATCTCATCCTCGGTCGTCCCCTTCTCCTCCTGCCCCCAATCCCTCCCAGCATCAGAGTCTTTTCCAATGAGTCAACTCTTCGCATGAGGTGGCCAAAGTACTGGAGTTTCAGCTTTAGCACCATTTCTTCCAAAGAAATCTCAGGGTTGATCTCCTTCAGAATGGACTGGTTTCAAGGTCCCAGCAACTAATACTTTCTGTTGACTAGATGAGTTAAAAAAAAAAAAAATCCAGGTACATTAACATATACCCCAGGTAACATCTTTACCAGGTCATTTTTTTTTTCTTTTTTTTTGCAGGAGGTAGGGAGAAGGAGGTTCTTTCTTGCCCAATTTTCAAAATACTTATGCAGTTTAGGCTTTACCTCTCACCAACTGATGATCCAAAGCAAACTATATTAGCTTCAAAGTCCTTGGTTCTTCCACTTTAGATGCTGGGGCTAGTGAGCATTGCAGCAAGTTATCTTTTTTCTAAGCTCTCTTACAACTCTAAAACTGAATCATCTACTGTAGACAGGGGTGAGTACACTTACATACATGGGAATGTATACATGTGACAGTTTTACACATCTGTATTCAGAAGCTAGAAGGAAGCCTCTCATTTTGAGAGAGGAATTGAAAAAATATGATATACATACGAAAAATTGAGTTTAGATAATGCCAATTTTCTGGGCTAAAAAAAGAAAAAAAATAACCCTTTGGTTAATACTACCATATCCAGATCTGATTCTTAAAATGCACAGACTGTGCTTTAAATCATGGTTCTCTTAATTAGTGTCATTGCTACAAATGAAAGCTGATTTGGGTGCTCATCTAATAAGAAAATGCCAGTTACGGTATATTATCAACCCCGACTTGCCAGGCATTGAATTTCCTGATATGGTCTGCTGGGAACCTTAAATGAACAAGAGCAATTATAAACCTAAAGTCTGCAGCCATTTGTTGGCATTATCTCAGGATAATTTCCCTGAAACATCCATGATGAAATGCAAAGGTAGATAATTTAAAAATCCATTTAAAATAGCTGTGGTATAATTTAAGCTAAGGTCTTTCTCTATAGTGGACATTAGAGCAAGACAGTGCAGTTTGAAATGGATCCTTTACAAATGATCTTTTCTTAGCCATCGGAAGCACTTTAAACACGTTTAAATAATTTTCTTTAGTGTTGTATGAGTAAAAATAAAAAACAACATTGGTATTATTTGGTTTTTGTTTAAAGAAATAAAGATATAAAAGTTCATCTTAACAGAAGTCTGCCAGTGGCTGATCATAAGCCAAAGGAAAGAAAAAACTAGGAACAATTCAACATTTAAAAACCCATTTTTCTCTCTTGGCTTTGCATAATGTTAAGCCCCTCGTTCTTTAAGAGACTTGAGTAGCAAATTACAAGGTGAAGACATGTTTGCTTTGTGGACACATAGATAAGATAACTGTGCTGAGGGAAAACTGATTTTAATTTTTATTTAATTTTTTTTCTATCAAATAACTTCTCATCCATCAAATGTGTCCCACAATAAATGGAAACAATGAAAAAAAAGTGTGTCTTACAATTAGCTGCTAAGATAAAATATTGGAATTACAACACCATATTCCTGGGTGTTTCTTTCCATCTCTCTCTCTCTGTGCTTCTTTCTTTAATTTCTCCTCCTATATTCTCAAGCAGGGGTTGAATATCAAGATTAAGGTTCAATACTAGCCCAATTTTATTGTTGATCTCTCAACCCAGAGAAATATGGGCTTATAATGGAAGTCCTGACACAGACTGGGCTCTAATAAACTGCATGATGGACCAATAAACCATAGAAAGAGCCTATTACCAAGAGCCATTACTACGCAGAGAACAGAGCAAAATTTATTTTGTTCTGAATGTTGTTGGAGATCTCTAACATAGCATGGGCAATTTTAAACTTGGCTTTGTGTTGGAGAGAAGTCATCCCATGCTTATCTCAGAGGAAAGCCCTGGGACTGGAGGCACTACTCGTATTATCTCATGGGTGTCACATCAACATGGGAATAGATTCATCTTTGAAAGAAACTTAAATTGGGACAGTACCGAAAAAGTCAAAGGTCATACCTATGATTGATTTTTAAAGAGAGCCCCATGACATGGTTTTGTAACGTCAGTGATGTTCTGGTGTTCTATGGTCTTTTCTTCATCCTAGAAGTGACTTGGATGGGTGATGTTACAGGGGTATAATGGTCACTGCTCAGCTGTTTAATTTTAGCCTCTTCTCATTTCATGTTACCATCTTGCTCACAATATGCTGATCACTTAGTAATGACAACTTGATAGTGATCACTTCATGTTGCTCACAGAAAGGTGATGAATAGTAGTTGAATCTGCCACTTCACAGGCCTGTGTTCTGACCCTTGAGCATATTATTCCAAGTATTGGGTGTTGGCTGAGTGCAGAGTTGCTGTTATTCACAATGCAATGTTCATCATTTCTGGTGCTGAACTCAGAGTTCACCTTTTAAAGATGGGCTTTCAGAAAAGTGGATGCAAGTAATCTCAGTTTAAGGACATGATACCAGGCTGACTACTTCCATCAGTGTGAATGTCCTGCCTTCTTTAGACTGTCGTGACTTTGACTCTGATTTGTCCTTGGGACTTTGCTCTTGTTTTTGCCCCATTGAGGATTTAATTTCTCATTTGCTTCCTCAGAATTGAACATTTTCCCCCAAATTGTTTCCTGCCTTAAATTCAGTTTTGGCATCTAAACTCTTAACGTTTTCCAGGTTGTCACATTTACGTTTATAAACTGACTCCTACTCCTATCACATGTAAGTCCCACCAGCTCCATCTTGGCCAGTGGCGATTTTGGGGATAGAGTGGATCTGTCTTTTACCAAAGGCTGAAAAAACTGTGTATCTGTATTAAAATCAAACAGCTCAGGCAAGTGTTTTATGCAAACATACAAATTATATGCTAGGAAAGAACAACAAAAAAATATCGGGGAGTAAGAAGGAAACAGTAGTGAGCCAATACATCCTATACAAAGATCTTTCTTCACTCCTCTGTCATCTTTCTCTCAGCTTGTTGGTTGTTACAGTAAATAATTAGAGGGAGAGCAATTCTGAGCCATTTTATGTGAACATTGTTAAAGGAAATAAAGGTGAAGGCAGACAAACATAAAAACTACTAAGAAACCCTGAACAGCAATGGCTAATTATAGAGCTGCTATTAAAATGCATTTTTTCCCCTTCTTGAAACAGAATTTTTGTTTGATAATTAACAGATCTACAGGGCCCATTACATTCTCAGACTCTGAAGGTATTGATTCCTCTGTCTCTTGCTGCCACATTTGTTCTTTCTGGGTCTTCTTCCCCTGAGAGTTTTGCTGATTCCATAATTGAGGGGTGGAGTGAAGTCCCAGGAAGTCACCAAAGATGACCTGCTGTGTGAGGGACAGGCATAGTATCTGCTCGGGCTGTGGAAGGGGGGCTACTCTGTTGCCTATGCAATTTTCCTGCTTTATTTTATTTTATGTTTTGGCAATGATTTTCACAACAGTAAGATTTCTCATAAGAGTGTGGTTTAGAAAACAAAAGCACTCATGAAAATATGCATAGTTAATCTGAACTTATTCTCTATCACTGAGGATGTATTTATCCTTTAAAACAAATAGTTCCATTTAACCTAGATCTCTCTGTGTTTTGTCAATTAAAAGCAATGGAGGGTATTTTTTTTTTTTTTCCAAATAACCGTGAACCCAACTTATAGCCCAGAAGCTCTTGGGTTGGGGTGAGTATGATAATAGGATACTTCTCTATTCCATAAGAGGGTTTTCCTTTGAGCTGATATGTCCCTAAAAGCAGCGTCATCATGCCTATTCTTAGGGACCAAGGTTAGAGTTGAGAGGACTCTGAATTTTTTTTTCCAGGCTGTAAGCTGTGGGACATGGGATTGGCTTTGAAGGCATTTTGGATGCAAGTTATGTGTCAGTCTATCTCAGTGGAGAATGACGTTTTGTTTGAATGGCATTTTGATTGGCAGCAGACAATTTATTTAGCTCCTAATGACACTGAGAATTGTTCACTAGCAAATAGCTAGCCTTAATTCTCTGATCAGTATGAGAACATTCATTGACCATTTTGTCTCAGGTAAGATACAATCATGTAAACCAAAAATCTTTTCCTTAAAAGACACAGTGGGAAAAATATAGAACGTCTTATCATTTTATCCTCTTAAATGAGATTTTTCTAGAAAATAAATATCATATTTTAATGATCTTTATTTTAGTAGGAGGCATTTTAGTGCTGAAGAACAGTTCCAGATAGAATACAGAGTGAAATGATTTTGCTTTGAACTTCTGGATTCAGTGATCTATGGAAAAGTCAACAGTGGACACAGGACTGGAAAAGACCGGTTTTTCATCCCAATTCCAAAGAAAGGCAATGCCAAAGAATGTTCAAACTACTGTACAGTTGCACTCATTTCACATGGTGGCAAGGTAATGCTCAAAATCCTTCAAGCTAGGCTTCAGCAGTACGTGAACTGAGAACTTCCAGATGTACAAGCTTGATTTAGAAAAGGCAGAGGAACCAGAGATCACATTGCCAACACCATGTGGATAACAGAAAAAGCTAAAGAATTCTTAAAAACATCTACTTCTGCTTCACTGACTAAGCAAAAGCTGTGTGGATCACAACAAACTGTGGAAAATTCTTTAAGAGATGGAATAACAGACCATCTATCTAGTATTACCTATTATTACCTGTCTCCTGAGAAACCTGTATTCAGGACAAGAAGCAACAGTTAGAACTGGGCATGAAACAATGGACTGTTCAAAATTGGGAAAGGAACACATCAAGGCTGTATATTGTCACCCTGCTTATTTAACTTACATGTAGAATACATAATGCAAAATGTTGGATGAATCACAAGCTAGAATCAAAGTTGCTAGGAGAAATATCAATAACTTCAGTTATGCCGATGATACCCTTCTAATGGCAAGAAGCAAAAAAAGAACTAAAGAGCCCCTTGATGAAGATGAAAGAGGAGAGTGGAAAAGCTGGCTTATTAAAACTCAACATTCAAAAAACTAAGATCATGGCATCTGGTCCCATCACTTCATGGCAAAGAGATGGTAAAAAAGTGGAAACAGTGACTGATTTCATTTTCTTGGGCTCCAAAATCACTGCAGATGGTGACTTCAGCCATGAAATTAAAAAGACGCTTTCTCCTTAGAAGAAAAGCTATGACAAACCTAAACAGTGTATTTGAAAGCAGAGACATCACTTTGTGGACAAAGGTCCATACATTCAAAGCTGTGGTTTTTCCAGCAGTCATGTGCAGATATGATCACTGGACCATAAGGAATGCTGAGTGTTGATGAACTGATGCTTTTGAATTATGGTGCTAGAGAAGACTCTTGGTAGTCCCTTGGACAGCAAGATCAAACCAGTCAATTCCAAAGGAAATCAACCCTGAATATTTACTGGAAGGACCGATGATGAAGCTGAAACTCCAATACTTTGGCCACCTGATACAAAGAGCCAACTCTGGAAAAGACCCTGAAGCTGGAAAAGAGTGAGGACAGAAAGAGAAGGTGGTGGCAGCGGCTGAGATGGTTGGATGGCATCACTGACTCAATGGACATGAGTTGAGCAAACTCCGGGAGATGATGAAGGAGAGGGAAGCCTGGTGTGCTGCAGTCCATAAGGTCACAAAGAGTCAGACACGACTTAGCAACTGAACAGTGAGACGATGGATATAGCATACAGCAGGTCTTCAATTAATTCTTGCTTGATGATAATATTTTTTGAAATAATATCCTCTGGGAGTTAACAAAATAGAAAAAAACAAAAAGGATTTTATATAAAATTTCTCTGCCTCCTTCCACCTTGCCAAACTTGCTGGAGAGTGTTGACAGAAAGTGTTGTGAAATCAGTGATGAGGAGAGGCTCTCATTCCTTTACGTGGTTGGGTTAATAAAATAGGTGGTTGAGGGAAGAGGAAACAAGTGTTGCTTATAGGAGAACAAGGTCTGATCTATTCTGACATCCTGGCAATATAAGGCCTTTTGATCTAGACAAAGCCACAGGAACTCCATGATCCGACTGGAGGTAGCTCTTGAATGCCGAGAATTCATACAAACCGTAAGCTTCTTTGTGGGTTCAACCTCTCAGGATGTCCCTTGCCTGGCTGGTCCCCAGAGGTCAGAGGAGACGGCCCATGTGACAATTCATGTGTTGCCTGCCTGCATCACAAATGTAGCCTTACCACCAGGGCTTGTGATTTATTCCTGGTACCTGGTGCAAGTGATCAAAACAAAAGCTGAAAGTGCGCAAGTTGTGCTAAGCCGTCTCTCAGACCCTATCTCTGTCGGATTCCCTGCATCCTTGAGTAACCAGCCTCCTTAGAATGTTATCTGAATGTCTTTTTCTCTCTGGCAGTGGTCATGGCTCGTCTCTTTCTTTTCTTTTTTTGGATGCCAAAAGCCTGAACAATAATTTGATTCTTTGCGTTAGGCAGTACTTCACATGGTCATTTCTAAAGTTGAGCTGGTTCTTAACCTCTGTAATCGTAAGGCTCAGAATTTCCCTTCCTGAAGCATCTAAAGGAACAGACAGGAGTCTGTCCGATCCTGGGCCCCAGCCACCCTCCTTTCATCCTTCTCTCTCCCACACACTCCCTCACTCCCGTGCTACTTACCCACCAAGGCAGGTCTGGCCTTGGCAGCCAGAGGTCGACATCAAAGCATATTCCCAGCCAGCGGCGCTCCTCTCATGCTGGCCTAACAGAGACAAACAGAGAGAGGGTGTGAGCCAGGGAGAGGGGCAGAGAACGCGGGTGCGGAGAAGCAGCGAGCGCCTGAATGGCCTCTCACACAGAAGGAGCCTGGAGAATAGAACAAAACCTGCCCTTCTCCCCGCTCTTTGTGACAGACCTGGGCAACATGGGCCTGTGTGGTGGAGAGCGGAGTCTGAACTGCATCAGCACTCTTTCAGTTTACAAACAAGAGGCCTAATTTAGAAGAAAAATCTCCTATCTGATTATTTCTTTGTGTTCATCCGTGTGGAAAAAATATCTGTTCAGAAAAGGTGGTGGTGGAGGGGGTGGGTATTGAAGATGGCTTATTAGCTCTCAGGCTGAATCATGATTGTGAAGGGCAATAGGGAAATCATTATTCATCTTTAATTTCCCGACTGAAAATAATAAATAAGTGAAGGACGGCTAGTTTTGAGCACTCACTGTATGAAAATATTCAGTCGATCTCCTTGTCACTCTCTGTAGCCAGACTTTTCACAAGCAATGCAGCAGATCCTTTCAGTATGTGATCAAATGTCTACTGTTTTCTTAATGATGGATTATGGCAATATGAGAGGATGCGATTGGGGTCACCAATGGATAGAACACTCCAGAGGCTTCTTGATATCTTCTGGGTTAGCCAAAGCACCCCAGGTGCCAAGCCCCTGGATCCTGACCAGCTACAGTATGAGCTGGGGTGCTGCCATCAGGCTTCACACGTGGGTTGGAAGGACAAGGATGGGAGCTTCATGGAAAGGATAAAAGATGGCATGTTTTATTGCTGAATACTTCCAGAAATCTCCATTGGGAAGGTTTGTTGGTTTCTCAAAAGTGAAGGAAGGGAAGAAATATAAGACACAAGACTGTGTGGTGGGAGTGGGGAAGAGTTGTCTTTTCTTAAAATAATATATGAGTCTTTCCTAAATTAGGTGAAATAGGACTCTGCTATGGAAGAACATCTCTAATTTTAGTGATAAAATGTGTTTTTAGGGGGAGATAAGATGAGTCCAGATGTGGGTCTTAGAGTATATTTTGTTTGTGTTCAGTCACTAAGTCGCATCTGACTCTTGTGACCCCAGGGACTGTGTAGCCCACCAGGCTCCTCTGACCGGGATTTCCCAGGCAAGAGTACTAGAGTGGGTTGCCATTTCCTTCTCCAGGGGATCTTCTCAACCCAGGGACAGAACCCATGTCTCCTGTTCTTTTACCTCTGAGCCACCAGGGAAGCTGTAAATCTGGTCTTTCATTTTAGGCCAAACATTGTTTTGTGAAAGACAATTTTTCCATGGACAGTGGGTGGGAGGATGTTTTCAAGATGCTTCAAGTACTTTACATTTATTGTGCTCTTCATTTCTATTGCTATTAAATTGTGATATATAATGAAATAATTATACAACCCAGCATAATACAGAATCAGTGGGAACACTGAGCTTATTTTCCTGCAGCCAGAGCGGCTGTAAATACAGATAAGCTTTGCTCTTTTGCCTGCTGTTCATCCCTGCTGTGAGGCTTGGTTCCTAACAGTACCAGTCCATGGCATGGGGACTGGGGAAACACAGTTGTAGACAGTCCTTCTGAATACTCTTTTCTAAATTCTTAGAAGCACTTCTTGAGTGCTCTGGGATCCTAGAAATGTGACCAAACACTGCCCCAAATCACAGATATAGGAGGAGAACAGAGGACAGTAACCATGTAGACTTGTGGTAGCCTCTTTTGTACAGATAAGAATGAGAACTGAATAAGGATGCCAAGTTCAGAGAGTATCTTCACTGGAGATCTACATGTAGGGTATGGGTGTGTGTGTGTGTTCAGTTGCGTCCAACTCTTTGTGGTCCCATGAACTGTAATCTACCAGGCTCCTCTGTCAGTGGGATTTCCCAGGCAAGAATACTGGGGTGGGTCAACATTTCCTACTCCAGTGGATCTTCCCAGCCCAGGGATTGAACTCACATCTCCTGCGTTGGCAGGCATATTCTTTACCACTAGTGCCACCTGGGAAGTGGGGACAGTGCTAAATCACTGGTCCACAATAATTCAGATTTTTTCTTGAAGGCAAGAGGAATGCAAAAATGTTTCATCTGATAAGTGACCACTGATTGATTGATTGTGTTACTCAAAGTCATAATTCCTTGAGATCACAGACACTAGAGGGCTACGTTTCATCTCTATTTTGTGTTGTACTTGATAATAAGTTGTCTTTCTTTTGGAGCATTAGTGTAGTGACACTGTGGGTTTTGTCTTCTTTGAATTTAGCTGTTAAGGGGAAAAATCAGTTTCTGCCCTAGTGTTTGCAGGAAAGAGAGTTAGTTCATCTTTCTTAATACAAGTCAGTTAAGGGGATCTAGTCCCCTGATAATGTTTTGGGAATAGGTATATGAAACAATTCTGATAAGGAGAGTCTCTTTTCTAAGTCACAATTTGTTAAGTTTTATTTGCTTTTATGAGTGATTCAAAAAAAGAAGGCAATCTCTTCTGGTCTTTGTTTAGTGAGAAGATGATGATTAGAGATGGTTTCTTACTCTTAAAGAAAGGCATGTTGGGAGAAGATATCTTTTTCTGCCTCTGGCCATTTTTGTGTGAAAATAAAATGCTTGGACCTTTGAGTTTCTTACAATCACAAAGGGAGAAGCCCTAGCACAAATGCCAACACTCTGAAGTGCTAGAATGCAATGCTGCTGAACAATTAGATTTTCTCTAGAAATAACGTGCCCTTGTTTTTTTTTTTTTTTTNTGTGGGTCTTAGAGTATATTTTGTTTGTGTTCAGTCACTAAGTCGCATCTGACTCTTGTGACCCCAGGGACTGTGTAGCCCACCAGGCTCCTCTGACCGGGATTTCCCAGGCAAGAGTAGTAGAGTGGGTTGCCATTTCCTTCTCCAGGGGATCTTCTCAACCCAGGGACAGAACCCATGTCTCCTGTTCTTTTACCTCTGAGCCACCAGGGAAGCTGTAAATCTGGTCTTTCATTTTAGGCCAAACATTGTTTTGTGAAAGACAATTTTTCCATGGACAGTGGGTGGGAGGATGTTTTCAAGATGCTTCAAGTACTTTACATTTATTGTGCTCTTCATTTCTATTGCTATTAAATTGTGATATATAATGAAATAATTATACAACCCAGCATAATACAGAATCAGTGGGAACACTGAGCTTATTTTCCTGCAGCCAGAGTGGCTGTAAATACAGATAAGCTTTGCTCTCTTGCCTGCTGTTCATCCCTGCTGTGAGGCTTGGTTCCTAACAGTACCAGTCCATGGCATGGGGACTGGGGAAACACAATTGTAGACAGTCCTTCTGAATATTCTAAATTCTTAGAAGCACTTCTTGAGTGCTCTGGGATCCTAGAAATGTGACTGAACACTGACCAAAATCACAGATATAGGAGGAGAACAGAGGACAGTAACCATGTAGACTTGTGGTAGCCTCTTTTGTACAGATAAGAATGAGAACTGAATAAGGATGCCAAGTTCAGAGAGTATCTTCACTGGAGATCTACATGTAGGGTATGGGTGTGTGTGTGTGTTCAGTTGCGTCCAACTCTTTGTGGTCCCATGAACTGTAATCTACCAGGCTCCTCTGTCAGTGGGATTTCCCAGGCAAGAATACTGGGGTGGGTCAACATTTCCTACTCCAGTGGATCTTCCCAGCCCAGGGATTGAACTCACATCTCCTGCGTTGGCAGGCAGATTCTTTACCACTAGTGCCACCTGGGAAGTGGGGACAGTGCTAAATCACTGGTCCACAATAATTCAGATTTTTTCTTGAAGGCAAGAGGAATGCAAAAATGTTTCATCTGATAAGTGACCACTGATTGATTGATTGTGTTACTCAAAGTCATAATTCCTTGAGATCACAGACACTAGAGGGCTACGTTTCATCTCTATTTTGTGTTGTACTTGATAATAAGTTGTCTTTCTTTTGGAGCATTAGTGTAGTGACACTGTGGGTTTTGTCTTCTTTGAATTTAGCTGTTAAGGGGAAAAATCAGTTTCTGCCCTAGTGTTTGCAGGAAAGAGAGTTAGTTCATCTTGCTTAATACAAGTCAGTTAAGGGGATCTAGTCCCCTGATAATGTTTTGGGAATAGGTATATGAAACAATTCTGATAAGGAGAGTCTCTTTTCTAAGTCACAATTTGTTAAGTTTTATTTGCTTTTATGAGTGATTCAAAAAAAGAAGGCAATCTCTTCTGGTCTTTGTTTAGTGAGAAGATGATGATTAGAGATGGTTTCTTACTCTTAAAGAAAGGCATGTTGGGAGAAGATATCTTTTTCTGCCTCTGGCCATTTTTGTGTGAAAATAAAATGCTTGGACCTTTGAGTTTCTTACAATCACAAAGGGAGAAGCCCTAGCACAAATGCCAACACTCTGAAGTGCTAGAATGCAATGCTGCTGAACAATTAGATTTTCTCTAGAAATAACGTGCCCGTTTTTTTTTTTTTTTCTTCTATGCTTCTTTAATTCTCAGGTGGTGATGAAACACATGAAAAGAATGAATTTAATACAGAAACAAATTGTTTGTTCACAACATATATGGAGGCTAAATGACATGATGAAATAGTATATGAAAGATAGTTTTACCATAACAGTTTTTAACAATTTAAAATATATAAGTAGAGTAGGAAATGGCAACCCACTCCAGTATTCTTGCCTGTAAAACTCCGTGGACAGCAGAGCCTGGTGAGCTGTATAACCCCTGGGGTCGTGAAGAGTCAGACACAACCGAGCATCCGTGCACATATATATAAAATTATTTCCTACTATACAAGGTCTGGGCTGCCCAGGAGATGCTAGTAATAAACAACGCTCCTGCCAACACAGGAGATATAAGAGACATAAGAAATCTTCCTGATCTCTGGCTCAGGAAGATCCCCTGGAGGAGGGCATAGCAACCCACTCCAGTATTCTTGCCTGGAGAATCGTATGGACAGAGTCCACAGGGTCGCAAAAGAATTGGACATGATCGAAGTTGCTTAGTACAAACACATGAAAGGGCTATATATACAATAAGTTCAAAATATGAAAAATATAATTATTTGACGTACACTCATGTAAATGTTGTTTTCAGTGTAAGGTCTTCCACATATAATTGTAATGATATTGTTTGGTAAATTTATATTTCCTTTTATTCATGGCAAATATATTTATAGATATGAATTTTGTGTGTTAATCTTGTATCTTGCAACCTCTACAAACTTATTTATTAGGTTTGGCATTCTTTTTTCTAGTTACATTGGATTTCTACGTAGACAATTACATGAACCATGAATAAATTTAGTTCTGTTGTCTCCTTTCCAAATTTGATTCTTTTTATTTATTTATTTTTCTTGCCTTATTCGATTGGCAAGAGATTCCATACAATTCTTACTAAAGATTTTGAGAGTAGACATGCTTCTCTTACTTCTGTTCTAATGGGAAAAACATTTAGTCTTTTACCAGTGAATATGATTTAACCATAAGTTTTTGTAGCTATCCATTATCAGATTCAGGAATTCCCCTTCTGTTTCTAGTTTACTGAAAATTTTGATCAGAAACATTCTTTTCTAAATGCCTATTGTCACATGTATTTAAATTATCATAATTTATCCCTTTTGGTTTGTTAACATAGTGGTTCAGATTGATTGACCTTAAATGTAAAACAAATCTTGCTTTCCTAAGAATAAACCCTAATTCATTCTGATTGGTTCATTATCATTTGTAAAAATTGTTGGGTTCAATTTGCTAAAACATTACAGGTAATTTTGTCTCTTGATTCAAGAAGTATATTTTTCTTTTTTTATAACTTATTTTTTATAACAGTCTGTCAATAATGCTGGCCTCAAATTACACATTCAGTTCAGTTCAGTTCAGTTCAGTTCAGTCGCTCAGTCGTGTCTGACTCTTTGAAACCCCATGAATCACAGCACGCCAGGCCTCCCTGTCCATCATCAACTCCCGGAGTTCACTCAGACTCACGTCCATCGAGTCCGTGATGCCATCCAGCCATTTCATCCTCTGTCGTCCCCTTCTCCTCCTGCCCCCAATCCCTCCCAACATCAAAGTCTTTTCCAGTGAGTCAGCTCTTCACATCAGGTGGCCAAAATACTGGAGTTTCAGCTTTAGCATCATTCCTTTCAAAGAACACCCAGGACTGATCTCCTTCAGAATGAACTAGTTGGATCTCCTTGCAGTCCAAGGGACTCTCAAGAGTCTTCTCCAACATCACAGTTCAAAAGCATCAATTCATCGGCGCTCAGCTTTCTTCACAGTCCAACTCTCACATCCATACATGACCATAGGAAAAACCATAGCCTTGACTAGATGGACCTTTGTTGGCAAAGGAATGTCTCTGCTTTTCAATATGCTATCTAGGTTGGTCATAA
>SJYW01034919.1:536183-568336 GCA_006410735.1 Raphicerus campestris
CATCTATTTCCCATGGAGTGATGGGACAGGATGCCATGATCTTAGTTTTCTGAATGTTGAGCTTTAAGCTAACTGTTTCACTCTTCTCTTTCACTTTCATCAAGAGGCTTTTTAGTTTCTCTTCACTTTCTGCCATAAGGGTAGTGTCATCTGCATATCCGAGGTTCTTGATATTTCTCCCAGCAATCTTGATTCCAGCTTGTGCTTCTTCCAGAGATGTTCTTAATGACATCTAAAGTGTTGAATTCTTTCTGGAAGGATTTCAGTGCTGAGATTCATGAAATGAATTACTCTCTATGAAAAACATAGCTTAGAAAATGTATTTCTTAAATAAGATTAAATGTCAAAATTATTTCTTGATCTATGGGCTCAGAATGAATGTTTTGTTACCAGACGTGGAAACAACATTAATCTCATTGTCAATCATCATTAGATCTTTTGGGTGACCATATGCATTGTAAATGAGAAGTAATATTTTGAAAGGAATCTTTTGGGTAGGTCTCAGTAGTGGGCTTAAAATATTAGGCAAACTACATTGTCAGCAGATGTGCTATTATTCAGGCTTTGTTGTTACATTCATAGAGCATAAGTAGAGTAGATTTAGCATAATTCTAAAGAGTCCTAGGATTTTCAGAGTGATAAATGAGCACTAACAACAACTTAATGTTATCAGCTGCATTAGTCCCTCACAAGAGAATCAGACTGTCCTTTTAAGCTTTGAAGCCAACAGTTGACTTCTCCTCTCTAGCTATCAGGGCTTCCCAGGTAGCTCAGTGGTGAAGAATCTACCTGCCAATGCAGGTGAGACAGTAGTCTTGGGTTCGATCTCTGGGTCAGGAAGATCCTCTGTAAAGGCAACCCACTCCAGTATTCTTGCCTGGAAAATTCCATGGACAGAGGGGCCTGTAACTCCAGTCCATGGAGTTACAAAGAGTCAGACATGGGTAGGCACATTCTAGCTACATAAGTCCTAGATAGCATTCTCTTCCTATATAAGGATAATTGTCTACACAGAAAATCAATCATTTAGTGCAGCCACCTTCATGAATTACCTTAGCTGTATTGTACATCAGCGTTTGACACTCCACCATGTACTTGTATGTCTTGGAGATGGCTTTTTTCCATAAATCTCATGAACCAACCCCTGCTAGTTTTAAACTTTTCTTCTCCACCTTCCTCACATCTCTTACTCCTTACAGAATTGAAAAGTTAGGGTTTTCCTCTAGATAAGGCTTTGTCTTAAGGGAATGCTGTTTGATATCTATTCAGACTATTAAAACTTTCTCCATATCAGTAGCAAGGTGGTTTCATTTTCTTATCATTCTTGTATTTTAATTTCCTTCAAAAACTTTTCTTTTGATAATACAACTTGACTTTCCTAGCTTTCAACATGCCCTCCTTATCAAGTTTAATAATTTCTAGCTTTTGATTTAAAGTGAGAGACATGCAACTCTTCCTTTCATTTGAATACTGAGATATGTCTGCAAATTTAGTTATTTTTCAAACAGTTCACAAATTTAAGAAAAAAAAATGAAAATCAAGTTTATTAGAAATTTTAGTAACAATTTAACATAGCAAGCAAAATTTATTCTAGATTTTCCTAGTTTTGAAAATATATGCATATATGAAAATTTATTTAGAAACATAAGTATTATACCCCAACCATGTAATGTTTTCAAATGCAGCTAACTATTCATCACTGTAAGTATTCAACTTGTAAATATTGATTCCAGATTTCAAAACATTTATAAAAATTCTAGCTTATTGTTATTTCCGCTCCTTCTTCTGTGTTGTCAAAATCAATACTTTTTAAAAACTTGAAGACTCATCATTTTCTTCAAGAGAATTAACTAACTTTTATGCTCCATAATTGTAATTTTTTTCTTTTGTAGATTAATAAACACAATTAGGATAATAAGTTTAATAAGCTTTTTAAAAAATCTGTATCATTTACTTACCAGTAGTCAGTCATCTCTACACCTGTCCCCAGTATGTCTTCATGTGATAACTATATTTTGGGAGTAATAACCAGAGATATTTGCTGCAAGAATTACTAACCAAAACGGGAATGCCAGGCCAAAAAAAAAAAAAGAGAAAAAACATATTTGGGTAGGAAGCAGAAAGATGATGAAAAGACATAAAACTATAAAGTATATCTCACAAATTTTCTAATTTATATTTTTAAATGTTTTATGACAAGTTTATCATACATCAAGAAGAGGTAAACTTTCTTGATTTTAAACTTATTTTCCTACCAAAATAGAGTGAGTTAATCTTATGGAAATCAATATTTATCATTCATTCCTTGTATATATTTAGATACTTAATTGATTACTTTATTTATTAATCATGATTTGGTTTCTTATAGGTCAATAAAGTTTGTAAGGAACAAATACTGTCTCATCTTCTTTTAAGGTGATTTTGTTGCAAAGAAGGTTTACTAAAGCTTGCTCAGATGGAGAGGTTTATGAGAAGGGATGATGAGTGGAATCTTGTGAAAATCTAAAAACTAAAATTATGACAGTGTTATGGAACTAAGCCTCTAACTTTTTGAGTGATTCCTGCAACAGCCCTGTGTAACAAACAGCCCCAGATGCTGTGGTTTAAAATAGCAAATATTTATTTCTCATACCCAAGTCTGTTGGTCAACTGTAACTCTGCTGGGCCCATTTGGACTCTAGGCTACCAGAGGACTAGGGTGTGTTCCTCTCACAGATCTCACCCTGAGGCCCAGGTCTCAAGGTGATCAACATGTTTATGGCTTCTGCTACCACTGTGTCTGCTAACAGTCCACTGGCCAAAATAATTCACCAAGCCCACAGTCAGTGGGGTAGAAAAGACTCCACACAAAGTGGGAGATTACTGAAAATTTACATGCCAAAGGATGTGAACATATGTTTTCTGTTCATATGGATTCTATTCATCAAAGTAAGGAGATCCATAATCCAGTCTACCACAGTTATTGTGGAGGGTGATGTGAGATTTAAGGCTATTCTGAAGCTCTTCACAAAGGATTTTGTAGCCTTAATTGGGAGAATTACCTAAGTCATTTACCCTACGCTTCTTCCCTCTTTGCTATCCCCTGCATCATAGGACTCTAGCCAGTAATATGATACATTCCTCACCTGTTACACTGAAACTCCAAGGAGTCTGAGATGGTCATGTGGCAGTGTCAGCTTCCAGTTTAGAGAAACTAGCATTCGATATCATGATGGAAGCATCTCATTTTCAGATTTCAAACTTTCAGATATGCAGAATGTCTATCAGAAGAGCCAGTATCTTGAATGTAAGTCACATCTTGTAGTTGTGGATAGGGGCAACTTTGCTCCCATGTTTTGTTTTATTTCGTTTACTTTGACCATGGAACTACCTACTAGTTATTTATTTGGATCATATGCTAATTGTAGTGCAGGTCAGGGAAGCTTGGTGTGCTGTAGTCCTTGGGGTTGCAAAGAACACTTCTTAGTGACTGAACAGCAACAACAACAATGGCAATCATATACAACAACCTTGCATATAAACAAGTGGATCTATAGCTGAGTATTTAACAAGGCATTTCAGTGTCTTATTAGGTCAGTGCCTTACGGATGATAAATGAATGATGTGACCAGGAAATGCAGCTTCAACTTTCCTAGCTAACTGTAGAAGGAGAATATTTTCAGCATACTTAAAAGATGGCTTTGTTTCCTTCAATAATGCTCTTAACATTTTATCAAAATGAGGTAATTCACTAGAATCTGTGTTTAAGGCCTTACCCATGTGTTGGTTGTTCGACTTTACGTCGCTTAATTTTTTAGAAGGATTCTGTTTCCTTATTCACAAAATGGACACAAAGAAAACTATTTGGCTTTTGCAGTTTAAACTCATTCATTTACATGTCAAAACCTGGCTAAAAGTCCAGAAAGAAACTTTCTGGAAAGTAAAAACAAGAAAATGAAAGGGAAGAGGTCAACTGGGAAAAGACAAGACATTTTCTTGGTTTTTTATTTCTAAAACATTTAAATAATGTTATATATATGCAAGGTACAGTACATGATGTTTTGATATACACAGTTTGTATATGGCTATTTGTATACAGTTATATCATGACTACAGTCAAGAAAATTAGCATATTTATCTACTCACATGGTTACCTGTTTTGTCTGTTTTTTTTTTTTTGTGTGTGAGAGCACCTGAAATCTACAGTCTTAGAAAATTAAGATGGCAAGTGAATGAGTAGAAACTGCTTCATAAGATTGACGAAAGAGGAAACCCTAGTGGTTTCCCAACAAAAACAAACCCGTTAAGTTGTAGAAGTCCAGAAAAATCTCAGGAACTGGAGGCTTCTCAAAATGTGGGATGTATAATTACGCTTAAATCAATAAGAATGGTTGGAAGTCTTTATGGGAATAGTTGAATACCCCCAGGTACCTCTTCTGACAGAAAATAGGAGTTTTTGTCTCTAAGGAAACTGAATTAGAAGCTTGGAAATCAGCCTGCAGCACAGCTGAGAGTGCAGGCTAGGTGGTGTGCTCAAAACAAAGGGATTAAGTTGATGTCTCCATTGTAATCATGAGACCACATAACGGAATGCTGAAGTTTTAACTTGACTAACCTGAATTCCCTTTGTAGTGTTTCTTGTTGGGGTGTGATACAGATGGCAGCTGGCAGACAGTCATGATATAGCATGTACATGCCTTCTCCCAGTTAAAAAATGAAACTCTAATCTAGGTTCCGCTGTGAAAATATTTTGAAGATGTGAAGTCACTCCCTAATCCACTGACTGAGTTAATCAAAATGATTTTGGTGGCTTTACCTAATTAAGGTAAGGCCTTTAAAAGAAAGCTTAGGACCATTTTGGATGCCGTGATTCCAACCATCTGCTGTCATTTCAGTTGCTCTCTCTAACCCTGGATCTTCCTTCTAGACTGAAACATTTTGACAAAAATTCAACCAGTGCCCATAGGGTTCCAACCTGTTTGTGATCTTCTTTTTCTGAACTCCTGATCTATGGACTTTGAACTTGCACAGCCAGCCCCAGCAATTACATGCCAATCCCCTATAATATACCTCTTTATATATGCACATATTAGACAGATATAAACATATCTACATTTATATCCATATCTATTTACCTTAATTTGTATATTTATATCTCCTACTGGTTCTGCTTCTCTGGTTAAACCATGACTTATATAGACCATCAGTGTTCTTCTAACTTAGCTTCCAGAATGCCAGTAGGAATACTTGGATGAAGAAGGGTGTCTTCAACAAAATTTCTTAGTTTTCAACTGTTCACAACGAAGTCTTTATCAGCCAACAACTCTTTTTACTTGTATATCTTTGATCCAAGTTTATCTCACATTAAATAGAAATGGACTGTCAAGAGTCAGAAAACAGTTGAGGAAATGGAGTGCGAGCAAGGATAGTCTGGGAGACAGTGGTGGAAATGTTTTGTATATTCATTGTGGGGAGTCACATGGGCACATATATTCATCAAAGCTCATCCAACTGCATAATTAAAGTTTTGCATTCCTTCTATGTGTGTGTATGCTAAGTCACCTCAATTGTGTGACTCTTTGTGACCCCATGAACTGCTGCTCATCAGGCCCCTCTGTCCATGCGATTCTCCAGGCAAGAATACTGGAGTGGGTTGCCATGCCTTCTTCCAGGAGATCTTTCTGATCCAAAAATTGAACTTATGTCTTTTACATCTCCTGCACTGACAAGGTTCTTTACCACTAGCACCACTTAGGAAGCCCCTTCACTCTATTTATTTTACCTTAATATTTAAAAATTACAAAAAAGAAAAATAAGAGAATGGATATAAAGAAATATTCATTAAATCTATGACATTCAATTGAACTAATAGGATTTCTAGAGAAAACCAACAGTATACAAGTATAAATCAGGTGTTTTTTAAGTAATGAAGGATAATAATTCCCAGATTGAAATGGCTCCACTAAGAAACCAGAATGATGAATAAGAAATGACCAGCATGAGGCCCCACATTTTGATATTTCAGAACTTTAATGAAAGAATTTCTTAAGGCTCTCATAAAAAAGAATAGATTGCATACAGAAAATGAATAATCAGGATATCTTTGGCTCTTTCAACAGAAAGACTGAAGAGAAAAAAGTAGAAAATGGTCTTCATGATTCTGAGAGGAATTTTTTCTATGTAAGGTAATGATAAATGAATTCTTAAAGGAAAAATAAATAGATTTTAGGTTTAAAAGTTCTTAAAGTGTAATTGTTTTGCTTCTTTCTCAGGAAGCTATCAGAGGATTTGCTCCATCCCAACCAGGACTTAACTCAGGAGAAGAGAAATATTCAACAAGGATCCAGTGTATGAAGATGGACAGGAAATACCCAGATGATGGCTTTACTGCAGCCTGTAAACTGCCCAGTTTGGAATAAGAGGCCTGAGGGTTCAGGAGAAATGTATTTTTTTTAAACTGATAATATATTTACCTGAAAATATCTATCATCATATTGAGTATTGATAGAAGTTCAGAATAAAATCATTTGGTAGGTGTACAGGAAACTCAGAAAAAGTATTGCCCTTATATTAATTTAAAACCAAGGAGTTGAAGAAAATGGAGAGATAAAGGAAATTTAGTACTTTCTACCATAACTGCAAATTATTTTAAATGGTCACGGTAATACAAATGCTAAATATTGATTTACCCAAAATTATTTCTTATAACTCCTGTAAGCATTTGTGTGTGTTGGGAGAAGGGGTTCAGTACTTGATTCTTGTCTATCCTAGGAGTCACTACCTGATGTCTACAACTGAACAGTTGAGACATAGAAATGCAAAAAGTACTACTTATAAATATAGGGAAGAAATCAGTGAGAGAGCTGAAAATGGTTTATTCTCAGAAAGCAGGTTTTGAAGGTGAAGGTCAAGCAGCAGCCATTTTTCATCTGATTGAAATTTTATGCAAATAAATATCAGTTGAAAACTAAAATATGGTAAGAAAATACTCAAAAGATTGCTCTAAAGATCCAATGTGATAACGTGGTATACCTTCGTTAAACTGGAATTCACTATGTAAGTATTTCTTGTCAATATTGTTGTCATAATTAGAAGCACACAGTGGATAAATCACCCTCATAGGAATCAAAATAATGTAGTTGTTGTCATAGTCCTGCCATGAACCGTCTGTATGACACAGATCAAGTGACTCATGCACTTAAAACATCAACGTATTCAACTAGGAGATAAAATATCAGTGTCTACCTATCCACACCATAGAGTTCTGTAAAGCTCAAGTGTATGAATATAGAAGTATTTCACTCATTGTAATCGCTGTTCTTCTAAAGGGTGATTGTTATCTCCTATGATCTGTCTCACTAGATTGAATAGATGGGGAATTTTAGGCTTAGACTCATGTTTTCTGAAGAGATTTATTTCTGCTTCCTGGGATTGGGTATCTGGGAGTTTTCATTCACTCATTCATTCATTTCCAGAGGAACTAATGTAGGAAGGCAGAAGATGCTTTAGGTGCTGGACCAGGCACTGTTTCTTATCCTAACCTGCCTGTCACCCTGGCTCCTTGATTAACAGGGGTTTACTCTTATTGTCTGTATCAAGCAGGAAAATAGGGGCATAAATATTTAACCTTCAAAAAAGAGACTCATTTACTGGAAGTCTGACTGTATGAACCAGGGTTATAAATCTTTCTGAGGTATTTCAATATACATAAGAGAATGAAACCACATGAATGACGGAGCTAACTTAAACCTTTGATTGTTTAACAGCATAGTCATTTCTTCTCTTAAAAAAGGGGGAGGGGGCTCTGAACACATATGCTATTGTCAGATATACACAATGAAATTTATCTTTTAAAGTGGCCCCTGCTTTTTTATTCCCCTGTGCACTGAAATTTATATCAAGTCTGTCAAGAAGCTGAGAGGAAATTATATTTTACAGTTGCCTATAGGTTTTGTTATGCAGGAAAAGAATCATTTCACTTTGCTCACAATAGATTGAAAGGCAAATTCTCATTTTTTTTGGCTGCCTGTCAATGAGAAGAGGGCAGAAGGGGGATCTTCAGGACAAAGATAGGTGACAGAATCCTGGAGACCGAGGTCCATTGTGCTATGTATGTATTCTTCCTGAGAGTTTATGTTTAATTAAAGAAGTCTGCTAATCAGAAAAGATGAATTGAATTCCTTCTCTATGCACAATGCTGTCTTAGATGGTAAGACAAAATTTAATTGAAATAGATGTAGAGATTGGAAAAATGCTTACAGACCCAAACTTGGGAGTAAACAATAGCTGAAGCTGTAGGAAGGGGTACAGAGGTCTGTAGGTCTCTTACATGCAGCTGGCTTTACATAGTATTTTATTTAACCATTGTGATCTTCTGTTATAATCTGCATTCCACATATGAGAATATTGAAATTCAGAGTTTAACTTCCCCAAAGTCACTCAACTGGAAAGTGGCAGAGCCTAAAAGAAACCTTATTATTCTTGACCTAAGGTTTTTTTCATTTTCCATCTCTTGAGTTTTATTTGGATTTATTTCAGCACAGNGTGCAGCTGGCTTTACATAGTATTTTATTTAACCATTGTGATCTTCTGTTATAATCTGCATTCCACATATGAGAACATTGAAATTCAGAGTTTAACTTCCCCAAAGTCACTCAACTGGAAAGTGGCAGAGCCTAAAAGAAACCTTATTATTCCTGACCTAAGGTTTTTTTCATTTTCCATCTCTTGAGTTTTATTTGGATTTATTTCAGCACAGATTTACTGAACATTGACTATGAATCAGTCACAGTGCTTGACCTCAGGATATTTAGAGTATTTTTTATTAAAAGAGATATGTTTTAACATCCAAAGCCTAATTTACTGTATATTTATTGAAGACTAGCATTAACTTCATATTAAACTTCATTCAAGTCTTGATTGTGAAGACAGTTGTCCATCAGGTGAAATACTTTATTTATTTGTTGTTAAAGTTTTAAGTTTCTTTTATCTCTATCTTTATAAACTTTTTATCTTTCGTTCATATTCTTCATCTTTACACATGGCTCCGTTTTATACCCTGTTGCTCAGAACACCATGCTAGGCCTTCATACCTAGGTCTTTCTTTTCCCAAAGACGATGCATCACCAAGTCTTGGCTGCACCAAAAGTGCCCTTCATCTTCTCATCACCTCTCCACCTCCGCTTTCTTGCCTTCTGGCCTTCTTCTGCAGAGCTCTTTCATCCTAGACTGCAGGGCAACATTCTTCCCGCTTCCATTTTGCCCTAACCAATCCAACTTCCATATAGAAGCTATTGGCAGTCTTTGTCAACCATCAGGTTTTTCCTGTTTTGAACTCTCCCAAGGTTTTTTCCTTTAGTTTTTCTTTTAGCGCCATCTCTAAACTCTCTGCGTGGGCACAGGGTTCTGAGCAATCTGGTCCTTTCTGGTCTACACTGGCTCCCCACATCCCTTGCTCTCTGCCCATAAGGCTCTACCAGCCCTGTTCTGTGAGTGTGTATACGTGTGTGTGTGTCTGTGTGTGGTAGTCACTCAGTCGTGTCTGACTCTTTGTGGCACCATGGACTGTAGTCCTCCTGGGTTCTCTGTCTGTGAGATTCTTCAGGCAAGAATACTGGAGTGGGTTGCTGTGCCCTCCTCCATGTTTTGCGACTGTGCCAGAGCCTTTTTCACATGTGGGTTTTTACACCTGATGTTTCCTCTGCAGGGAATGCCCATTCCTCCCCAGCTTTGCTGAAAGTCTGATCCATCTTAATTAATCTTCAGGTCTTCACTCAAATGCAACCTTGTCAAGAAGACCCAAATTTCCTATTTATTGTTCCGCCTATTACTCTGTGTCTCAACTTGTCTTCATATCATTAATGATAATCTGTATTTAACTTGATCACTTGATTATCACTGAAAGGCCCTGTCTACTATTTTTCTGCTATAGTCCTGGCATGGTGAACTGTGCCTGATACCACGGGTTACAGAATAAATGTCTATTAAGTAGATATGTGAGCCTGGGTAGGTTGCTTTAAACATCTCAAGAGAAGAGAATCACAAACACATAAGCTATCTTGGAACCTGACCCTATTCTTTCCACTGACACTCTTTTGATTTGACTTGTGGGCTTTGGACCTGCAGAGGTTGAAACTGGTTCTTGCTCAAAAAACAAAATGAAACAGTCTGTCCAGTGTTGCCTCTCTCAGCCCCTGATACTGATGCCTGCTCCTGCTATCATACAGATTTCACACTGCAGATGTGCACTTGATGCCTGTATTGCATCAGGAACAGGAAATTGATAGGGACACAAACATGAAGATCTGTCTGCCTTCAGGGTAGTGAACCAGGTAAGGTGATGAACACAGAGACCAGGCTGCCTGGGAGAAAAAGAACAGTACTTACTTTTGTTTGAAAGATTTAATGAGCTTACATTTATAACTTCTTGTTGCCTGGTATAAAGCCACTGATATATAAAAGCCAAAATAAAAAATCAAGTATTCCCTTCCTTCCAGAAGCTGACAGATTTTTTGGTCACTTATCTCTGCTCAGGTTCAAACTTCATCCAACGTTTTTGCTAATTCGTCTCACTTTTCTTCCTCAGTTCCTGGAGGATCTGTGGCCCCTGGGTCTCACTGGCTTAATTTCTGGTCTGTTGATGGTCTTATTTATTTTTCCTCCTGTTTTCTCATTTTTTCTAACTTGTTAATGCACCTAATAAACTGTATATCTCTTCAGAGCAGAGACTGACTGCTTGTCTCTGCTTCTTCAACACAAAGCACAGTGCCTCGATCAGGACAGATGCATGATGAACAAATGAAGAAGTGAATAAAAGGAATCTTGAATCAGTATAAGCTCAGCCTTACAACTGGACTCTGAGCCTGCCCTCTGTCCAGGCCTTACTTCCAGCCCAGTCCTTTAAGTCTTTCCTCTGTGCTCTGATCTGGACTTTTTGCTCTGACACATTTTTGCTTTAACTGTACACAGCTTCTGTGGGCTTTTTTTCTAACTGTATCACCCTCCTTCCTTATAACTTATTTAGCTAAACTTTTATTTGAATTGATTTTCTCTGTTAGGAAAAAAAAATCTTAGGAGCCGAAATGGTACCGTCTGACAAACTTTCTTCTGGAATCTTTTTGGTTCCTCCGTGAACTTAATTTGTCTTTTCGGTTTCTGAAAGCAGGAACAATATTTGAGAAGTCTTGCTTTTTAATCAGTGGAGTTAACATGAAAGTTTGACCTCTAAGCCAAACCTTTAAACACCCTACTTGACAATTTATTACTTCGGCAGTTATTGCTATTAGACCAGCTGTAGGAACAAGTAATTCATCTAAAACACATTGTTTNATGAAAGTTTGACCTCTAAGCCAAACCTTTAAACACCCTACTTGACAATTTATTACTTCGGCAGTTATTGCTATTAGACCAGCTGTAGGAACAAGTAATTCATCTAAAACACATTGTTTGCCTGCTGTTGCTATTAAGACAGGTGCAAGGTTGCATGACATCGAGCAAGTGGTCCTTCAGGCAGACAGCAAAACAGATGACCTGGGGTTACCATCGACGCCCCTCAGCATGACCTCCTGTTGCCTTATCAAAATAGCCATAAAATTCAGTTTTTCAGTGAAACACAGATCTTTTCTTGAAGATGGGAATGGTTATGTACATCATTTCTACCTCTGTTCTCTCAGAGGTTACTATATTCACCATTCAATCTAATGTAGCCCAAACAGCAGAAGATCAAATGAAAATAAAAGTTAATTTAAAGATGTTGTTATTGTTGCATCAGTGCATGTATGTACTAATTTGATTTCTGGTTAAACAGACTAAGCTGTTTCTGTTTTACCAGTTCAGTTCAGTTCAGTTGCTCAGTCATGACCGACTCTTTGTGACCCCATGAACCACAGCACATCAGGCTTCCCTTTCCATCACCAACTCCTGGAGTTGACTCAAACTCACGTCCATCGAGTTGGTGATACCATCCAGCCATCTCATCCTCTGTCGTCCCCTTCTCCTCCTGCCGCCAAGCCCTCTCAGCATCAGAGTCTTTTCCAATGAGTCAACTCTTTGCATGAGGTGGCCAAAGTATTGGAGTTTCAGCTTCAGCATCATTCCTTCCAAAGAAAATCTAGGACTGACCTCCTTTAGAATGGACTGGTTGGATCTCCTTGCAGTCCAAGGGACTCTCAAGAGTCTTCTCTAACACCNTGTGTATCTGTTAATTCCAAACTCCTGAGTTATTCCTTCCCTTCCCCCTGCTTTCCCATCTCATAGCTACAAATTTGTTTTCTATTTTTGTGAGTCTGGAAGGACCTAGAGATCATCATACTGTGTGAAATACATCAGGCAGTTAAAGGCAAATATCATATGATATCACTTATATGTGGAATTTAACAAAAATGATACCAGTGAACTTACTTATATTGATCATTAAAGTCAGCAAACACAGCACCATGGCTTAGCTAGTCAACTTAGATTTTATAATAATTCCTAGCAGGAATATTTGCTTTGAAAGGAATAGATGTTCCCGCTGACAATCATCTTAGAAAGAAATTACTCCTGGGATGAAGGCAAGGGAGAAGAAGAGGAAATAAGAGGTATTTTTCTTGGAATGGTATCAAATTAGCCCAGACTTCAAGTTGTGAAGATACCCAGAATATTTCTGGAGCAATCTAACTGAACATGGAACAACAGACTGGTTCCAAATAGGAAAAGGAGTACATCAAGGCTGTATATTGTCACCCTGCTTATTTAACTTATATGCAGATTACATCATGAGAAATGCTGGGCTGGAAGAAGGAAAAGCTGGAATCAAGACTGCTGGGAGAAATATCAAGAACCTCAGATACACAGATGACACCACCCTTATGGCAGAAAGTGAAGAGGAACTAAAAAGCCTCTTGATGAATATGAAAGTGGAGAGTGAAAAAGTTGGCTTAAAGTTCAACGTTCAGAAAACGAAGATCATGGCATTCGGTTCCAACACTTCATGGGAAATAGATGGGGAAACAGTGGAAACAGTGTCAGACTCTATTTTTGGGGGGGCTCCAAAATCACTGCAGATGGTGACTGCAGCCATGAAATTAAAAGACGCTTGCTCCTTGGAAGAAAAGTTATGACCAACCTAGATAGCATATTCAAAAGCAGATACATTACTTTGCCAACAAAGGTCCATCTAGTCAAGGCTATGGTTTTTCCTGTGGTCATGTATGGATGTGAGAGTTGGACTGTGAAGAAGGCTGAGTGCCGAAGAATTCATGCTTTTGAACTGTGGTGTTGGAGAAGACTCTTGAGAGTCCCTTGAACTGCAAGGAGATCCAACCAGTCCATTTTGAAGGAGATCAGCCCTGGGATTTCTTTGGAAGGAATGATGCTGAAGCTGAAACTCCAGTACTTTGGCCACCTCATGCGAAGAGTTGACTCATTGGAAAAGACTCTGATGCTGGGAGGGATTGGGAGCAAGAGGCGAAGGGGACGACAGATGGCTGGATGGCATCCCTGACTCGATGGACGTGAGCCTGAGTGAACTCTGGGAGTTAGTTATAGATAAGGACGCCTGGCATGCTGTGATTCATAGGGTTGCAAAGAATTGGAGATGACTGAGGGACTGAACTGAACTGAACTGAGCTGAACCTTTGGAAAATTAGAGGGAGGTCAGAAGCAAGGCAAGGATTTTGCTCAGGAAATTTCTAACATCAGATCAGTCTTTGGGAAATAGTTCAAAAGGCTTGGGACATGATCAAAGTGAAAGTGAAATTTGCTCAGTCATGTCTGACTCTTTTTGACTCCCTTGGACTATACAGTCCAGGCTAGAAAGTGGGTAACTTTCCCCTTTTCCAGGGGATCTTTCCAACCCAGGGATTGAACCCAGATCTCCTGCATTGCAGGTGGATTCTTTACCAGCTGAGCCACAAGGGAAGCCCTGATAATACAGAATTCCAGTCAGGTAAATGGCAGCTTTTTGTTTGTCAATTTGGAGAATGAAAAACTACCTTTGTCAGATCTGGAAGAGATGTTGGAGATCTAAAGTGGCATTGGAGTTTTGTTTCACTTTTCAACCAAGAACCTAGCAGCCATTCTCAGCATTTCCAGATGATGGTAGTTATGATTACAGTTTGGGAACAAGCCCTACTCAGACCCTCAAGGCTCTCTGTGCCTGGAATAAACATGTCTCTATTCTCATGATCTTATTTACAACAACAGAACATGTCTTTGTCTGAACAATGTTGTGCATCCTACATACTCTTGAAGACAGGAAGGAGAGGCAAATATGCAAAAGGAACCTTCTGAAAGAGAATAGGAAATCCTTAGGCACATTGCCCTTTTGAAGATCAGCATCGACAGAGCATCTCCCAGGATGGTAATACTCTGTGTGAAATGCCGGGGTCCCCTGCTCTCAGTGGGAAGTCTAAAATGGGTGATCAAAGGTCAATACCAAACTTGAGCTGCCTGGGGAGATACAACTTCTGGACACAGAATGTCACTGAGGACAGCATCCTCTCCTAACTGAGCCATTGGAACTATGCTTTTAGAATCATGACTCTGCAATAAAAATAAAATCTACAGTCGTGCCACTGTTTGTTTGTCTAGGTTTATGTTGGACTGACTGGACAGCCTCTATTCCTCCCTCTACACCTAGAGAAATTCCTGTAGGAGAGAGCCTCAAGGAATGACATTTCAATAGAAGGAAGACCAGGCAGGGGGAATAGCACACACTGAAACCCAGTGAGGGGGTGCATGTGGATCACAAGGGGAAATAGAGAAGTGGCCAGGGATTTTCAATGAGGCACATACTGGCACACATACGACTGGTAGTAATAATATCAGTAGCAGGCATGCTCAGTCGTATCCAACTCTTTGTCACCCCATGGACTGTAGCCCACCAGGCTCCTCTGTCCATGGAATTTTCCAGGCAAGAATACTGGAGTGGGTTGCCATTCCCTTCTCCAGGGGATCTTCCTTACCCAGGAATTGAACCCGGGTTTCCTGCATTGCAGACAGATTCTTTACCATCTGAACTACCAGAGAACCTCATAAAACCAGCACTGGTATCTTAAGGCCATTCTCCGAATGGTAAATGATACTAAACACCTTACCACGTGCTTATTTGCTCTCCATTTATCCTCTTCAGTGAAATATCTGTCCATGACCTTGGCCTAGTTTCTAATTGATTGTTTCTTACTNCCCGGGTTTCCTGCATTGCAGACAGATTCTTTACTATCTGAACTACCAGAGAACCTCATAAAACCAGCACTGGTATCTTAAGGCCATTCTCCGAACGGTAAATGATGCTAAACACCTTACCACGTGCTTATTTGCTCTCCATTTATCTTCTTCAGTGAAATATCTGTCCATGACCTTGGCCTAGTTTCTAATTGATTGTTTCTTACTGGTGAGTTGTTTTTATTTTTGTATTTTAAATATGTGTGCATGCATATATTCTTCATAAAATTCTTTTCCCACTTAGGTTATAGGATATTGAACAGGGTTTCCTGTGCTATACAGTAGGTACTTTTTGGTTATTTATTTTAAATATAAGAGTGTGTGCATGTCAATCACAAGTTCCCAATATATTTCTCTTTACTCTCCTTCCCCTCTGGTAACCATAAGTTCATTCTCTAAGTCTGTGGGTCTGTTTCTGTTTTATAAATAAGTTCATTGTATCATTTTTTTTTTCAGATTCTTCATGTATGATTATCTCCAGGTCCATTTATATTACTGCAAATGGCATTGTTTCTTTCTTTTTAATGGCTGAGTAATATTCCATTGTATGCAATGGAATATATATCTATAAATCTCACATTTTCTTTATCCATTCAACTGTCAAAAGACATTTAGGTTGCTTTTGTGTCTTGGCTATTGTAAATGGTGCTGTAATGAACATTGGTGCATGTGTATCCTTTCAAACAGTGTTTTTCTCTTACTGTTGAGTTTTGAAAGTTCTTCTAACATTCTCNCTTTATCCATTCAACTGTCAAAAGACATTTAGGTTGCTTCTGTGTCTTGGCTATTGTAAATGGTGCTGCAATGAACATTGGTGCATGTGTATCCTTTCAGTGTTTTTCTCTTACTGTTGAGTTTTGAAAGTTCTTCTAACATTCTCAGTACAAGTCCTTTGTTGTATACAAGGTTTGCAAATGCTTTCTTTCACTCAATAACTTCTCTTTTCATCTTCTTAACAGATTGTTCCACAGAACAGAAGTTTTTACTTTCGATTAAGTTCAATCTCAATTGAAGTACTCTTCATTTGACCTTATATCATAAGAATTTTCTATTTTTCCTAAAAGATTTATAATTTTACATTTTACAATTAAGTTTGTGATCCATTTAAAGTGAATTTTTGCACTGAATGTGAAATTTAGGTTGATGTTCACTTTTCTGCCTATGGATGTCAATTGTTCTTGCCATGTTTCTTATAAATGCTAACCTTCCACTATTTAATTAAAAAAATACTAAGCCCAGTGTTGATATCTTCTTCATGACTTATCATTTGCAAATGTCACATGGAAATACATCATTTCTTCCACTCTCTTCCCTTCATTGCTCAATTCAGCAACTGTATTTAAGCAAACATAAAGCTCTGAAAAAGATGACAGTACTGGATTGGTGTTATTAGATGTTCTAATGCTGAGAAGCTAAGTAGTCTTAAGTATACAACTGCATACTTAGTTGAGCAATTATTTCACCAATAAAATATTTTGCTTATTATTTCAACAATAAAATCACTAAAGAGTAGATCTACTTGTTTTCAGGTTGGGTAACTGTGTGTGCAGAATGCCTGAAACGGAGTTGATCTTGGAATGAAGCTCCATTAATTTATTGGAACATCTAACTCATAGAACAAATGTGTGGCTACCTAGGTACCTATATTCGATACCTGGTCACTGGGCAATGACTGGAAGCAGGAGATTGAATAACTATATGACTAATTCAAAAAGAAAAAAAAAACTCATCTGGACAATAGAATATCTTAGAAAAAATGTATTATTTGGTTGTTCTTTTATTTACTTTCTTTTAAAAGGGTAACATACACACACAGTGGTTACCTCAGATCAGAAGAAAATGGGAGATAGTGGAACAAAGCAGGACCCTGTGGGGCTCCTGGGTACAGAAGTCATTCTGTGTCCCCAGTTTCTTATTTGTAAAGAATAGGTTTCAGGCTCCATGACCTTCCCTGAGTTCCAACAGGCAGGTTCAAACAGTTGCTAATCAGGGAAGGGAGGGGATACAGAGACAAGAGAGAAGCAGTCAAAGGCTGGTACAGCCTTGGGGCAGTATCCTGGTTCCAAAGGATACATATAACAATATTATTGAGCACTTCTGGGGAACTAAAACCCACAACAGAAGGAAGGTGTTAATTACTTGATGAAGCATTAGTCATTCCAGAGAGAAGATCACAGTTTGATGACCTCAAGAATCACAGAAGACCACCTGAGGCTAGATTAAAAGGAATGCAGGCCTCATACTTTATTTTCTTGGGCTCCAAAATCACTGCGGATGGTGACTGCAGCCATGAAATTAAGAAACGCTTTCTCTTTGGAAGAAAAGCTATGACCAACCTAGACAGCATATTAAAAAGCAGAGATGTTACTTTGCTAACAAATATCCACCTAGTCAAAGCTATGGTTTTTCCAGTAGTCTTGTATGGATGTGAGAGTTGGACTATAAAGAAAGCTGAGCACTGAAGAATTGATGCTTTTGAACAGTGGTGTTGGAGAAGACTCTTGAGAGTCCCTTGGCCAACAAGGAGATCAAACCAGTCAATCCTAAAGGAAATCAGTCCTGAATATTCATTGAAAGGACTTATGCTGAAGCTGAAACCCGGATACTTTGGCCACCTGATGTGAAGAACTAACACATTGGAAAAGACCCTGATGCTGGGAAAGATTGAAGGCAGGAGAAGAAGGGGATGACTGAGGATGAGATGGTTGGATGGCATCACCAACTCAATGAACATGAGTTTGAGTAAGCTCCCGGAGTTGGTGATGGACAGGGAAGCCTGGTGTGCTGCGGTCCATGGGGTCACAAAGAGTTGGACATGACTGAGCGAGTGAGCTGAACTGAACTAAGGCCCTACATACACCCTACACCCTGATCCTTATCAGTAATTCTGCCCAGAGTTAACTGTGTTAGTTCTAGAAGGTCTTGTGGGTCTTCATAGAACAGATCAACTTCAGCTGCTTTGGCATTAGTGGTAGGGGCGTAGACTTAGTTTATTATGCTATTGAATGGTTTGTCTTGGAAAGGAACAGAGCTCATTCTATTGTTTTTAAGTACTGCAAGTACTGCATTTCAGACTCTTGTTGACTATGAGGAATACTCCATTTCTTCTAAGGGATTCTTGCCTACAGTAGTAGATGTAATCTAGTAAGACATCTTACTGGAATACTAGTATTGATATTGCTGTATAATTAAAAGTATGGTATGGTTGCCCTCATATCCTACCTTGCCAACTGAGGGAAGCCAGCAACAAATTCTGTGGTCCCTTATTCTTCCTGCTACAATACCTCTAGCAAGGATCACCAAAGAATAAGTTTGAAAGTCAAATAAAATATCCTCAGGGAGATTAGGCTGCAAAAGAATGGATTTGTGTTGGAGGAAGAAAGCCAACACATAATTTGGTTCCACTGGAAGGATTCATATCAGTGCCAGGGACCCTCTCCCATCACTTTCTGGGCCTCTGACCTCCTCTGATCCCATCACTGTCTTCTGTTCCTGATTTCCTTAACACTTCTGACACACCTCTGGAATAGACAGAGTTCTTTGGGAAATACTTTTTTAAGACTACACATTATAAAGGATGCTTAATTTTATACTTGGGAAGTGGAAATTTAAATGAAAAATTTAATACTTCAGAATGAAAAATGATCTTGAACAAGAATGTAGGTAGCAGATTTCTTTCTAAACCATGCACCTTCTTTTTTTTTTTTTCAGATTAGAGGGTAGACTATAACTCTCAGGTAAATTATAACTCATTGTTTTTGTGACTTAAAAATAGCACCATGCAATGGAATTGCAGCTGCTAGACTTTACTTAACAGGCTGCATGTGGATGATGGCTGATGTGGCTGTGCCCCACCTCCTAGATATGGAGGCATCCTCTCTGGCTTTGGGATTAGGGTGCCCTTCACTGCCTTTTTGATAGAAGCACAAACACTCAGAGGTAAGAGGCATTTACAATGCCCTCTAAGCTAACCTTCAAATGACTTGTGAATTCTTTGCATTATCCCAGGGAAAGAGAAGGCTAAGATTTGCTTGAAAAATCTTTGGAGAAATTTACTCAGTTCTCCCCAGTCCATTTTTGCTTTCAGTCTGTTATTTTTTTCGTCTTTTATTGAAGTAAAACTCACTGCCTTGTAACTTCTTGACAGAATCTCTATGCTCCAGAGTACACAGAAAAAGTTGAAACTCACGTGCATATGACAGGCTTTTAAAAATGTGAAGGCAGTTCTCACATCTCCCTCCCCAAGCTTTTTCTTTTCTAGATGAAATAACTGCTTCTATTTAGTGAAAGCGAGCTGTGCAAGACACATGCTTGATGTGTTACCTGAACTGTCTCCTGAATCCTGTCAAGAGCACTGCCTGGGACAGATCATTACTGACATTTCAAGATGAGGAAATTGAGGTTCAGAGAAGCTACGGTCTCAGGTCCCCCAGCTGTGGAAAGGCTGAGACCAGAACCACCAGATACTCACTTCAGAGCCAATGATGCCCTCACACAGCTTGACCCCATGGCTAAATACCCTCAGTTCCTTTAACATCCTCTTCATCTCCCAAGCCCTACATTATCCTTGCTCTCACTGACGTCTCTAGCAGAGGTCATTTCTTGTTTTCCCTGCCCTGCCTCTGACTTCTGTAAGACTGACTGGCTCCTGCACTCCACCCAAAGGGTCATTTAGGAGCCAGCATTTGCATGTGTGACTCTGTGACCTTTAACACATTAGATTTAAGTAGGGGTGGGAGTCTTTACCCAGGCCAAATATAGTCAACATCTCGGGTTTTTTCAATTAAAAAAATAAATAAATAAACTGGAGACTTGAGGTAAAAGACATCCTTCTCTGATAAGAGTAAATGTAAAACATAAAATAGTCAGAACCACTGACAACCACCTTATGGAGAAAGCTTGTCTCTGGAAAGAGCAAAAATGACCAGCCAGAAGGGCAGAGATGTGAGAGAAAGTATGTATGTGTGTTTATGTGATTACAGACAGACAGATACACACACACACACACACACACACACAGGGCAATTACAGAGGTATTACTTGTGTTTTCTTTTTTTTTTTCCTAGTTATTTCTAATGAAGCTCTGTCCCGGTGATGGTATATTCAATATTTGATTTTTATGAGCCAACCTCCTTAATATAGCTGCCACTGGGCTTTTCTTACTGATGAACATCAGAGTCCTATCTAAGACCAAAGTAGGATATTACACGAGACAGATCCCAAAATGTGGCATTAGCAAAGTGCAGGTAGGTTGGGATGCAGTGAGCATCCTTCTGGTTCATGCTAGGAAGTTAGCTTTGTCTTCATTATGCCACAGCTCAGCAGTTGGTTCAACTATTGCTTGTAGTCCCTTGGGACTCAGACCATATGCCCATGACGTCTGTAGCTTTAGGCAACTTGGTATAAAAATGTCAAGATATTGAGTTTGCCAACTACTCCTTGCCTTCAATAAGGTGCTGCAAGAGAGCTCTAGCAAAACTGCCTTATTTGAAAGTAAATAGGGAAGAATAAGACTGGTGTGAGTACTCAAATAGCATAATTTTTAAGATTTAAAAGAACATAACTTTCATTGAAATGTATTATGATCAAGTATCAAAGTTTTTTGGCTTCAAAGAAAGGCATGAGAAAATGATATCTTCATATATAGTTAGTGAAAGCAAAACCAGCACTGGACACGGTATTGCTAAAGTAGATGAACAATGGCTGATAGCATTCAGGGCAATTAAGCTGTAACCTTTAAAAAAAGGGTCATCTTTTTACTGAACAGAAAGCATTTTCATCATTATAAAATAGAAAGTATTTGCATTGCTATCGGGCAGTCATTTGCATTGCAATCAGGCAAAAATCATCACAGTTTATCAGTTTTCTACAATCAAACATCAATCTTTAAAAGGCTGCAAAATATCTGAGTGGTAAGTGATAATGAATGACCAGATGACCTTCAGATAAGCTTTTAGACAAGTCCCTAAATTCTAAAGATTACTCTTTCCCTCTTACTTGTTTGCTTTACTCAAAAGTATTAGACTCTTTATCAAAACATAATATATGCATCAAATGAACCACATCCTCTGTGTAGTTCATGGTTTTGTAGAAGATCAGCAAATTTTTTTTTGCCTTACCCTAATGCTAAAGTACTGATTTGAAAACCTGGAATCTTTAATTTTGAATAGAAATATTTCAGAAGAATCAGGAGTATCAGAAAAGCAGGTTCACCTTGTCCATATAAGTACCTTTCTCGTTTACCTTCTTCCTTACAGAGACTCCTAGGGACTCTTAGCCTGGTTCAGCTCTCTCTTGGGCAGCCTAGGTTATTTTTTCTCTACTGTATCCCAAAGAAAGATGTCTAAGCCTGAGACTAAGAAACTGAAACTAAAATGCAAAATCCAGATTCAAAAGGCATGGCAATACCATGTACCAATATTGATTACTGGCAAGCACAGTAAGATCATCACTTTCAAGTTGATACCTAAAGACTAAGTTTCTTTTTCTTTTTTTATTAAATGGACAAATACTTATTAATCACTTATTTTACATCAAGCATTGCACTAGGCTCTATTCTAGCTTCATTATTAGTAAATCAAACAGAAGAAAATCCCTGTTATCATGGAGCTTGTAATTGAGATACACTGGATAGTTATGATGCTAACTCTAATTCTGATGAGTGTCAGGGGTTTTCCCTATACCACCAAGCAATTTGCCTACACCAGGTGGGTATCCTGCAATTCAACTCAATTCTGACACTATCTACCTGGACATAAATAAGACTAACTGTTCATCAGAAGGATTTTGACTAAGTTAATCCTGATAGTGGTAGCACTCAATTTTACTGCATATTAGAATTATCAGGGATCATGTTAAAAGGTCAGTTGCCAAGTGCCACACATAGAAATTTAGTAGGCAGGCACAAGTTAATGCCCACTAATCCACATTTTTATTATTTTTAATCTTCATGGATTCAGATGCTTGTGCTCTGGGACAACGCTTTAAACTGTTTGTTAGGTATGTGCTAGGTACATGTACTCCCACCATTGTAGGTGCAATGCCAGGAGAACACACGCCTTACAGGAGGGTTCTCCCCATTCTCCCTTTGCTATCTGCCTATTCAGTTCAGTTCAGTTCAGTCGCTCAGTCATCTCCGACTCTTTGCTACCCCATGAATCACAGCATGCCAGGCCTCCCTGTTCATTACCATCTCTTGGAGTTCACTCAGACTCACATCCATCTAGTCTGTGATGCCATCCAGCCATCTCATCCTCAGTCATCCCCTTCTCCTCCTGCCCCCAATCCCTCCCAGCATCAGAGTCTTTTCCAATGAGGCAACTCTTCCCATGAGGTGGCCAAAGTACTGGAGTTTCAGCTTTAGCATCATTCCTTCCAAAGGAATCCCAGGGTTGATCTCCTTCAGAATGGACTGGTTGGATCTCCTTGCAGTCCAAGGGACTCTCAAGAGTCTTCTCCAACACCACAGTTCAAAAGCATCAATTCTTCGGCACTCAGCCTTCTTCACAGTCCAACTCTCACATCCATACATGACTACTGTACAAACCGTAGCCTTGACTAGATGGACCTTAGTCGGCAATGTAATGTCTCTGCTTTTGAATATACTATCTAGGTTGGTCATAACTTTTCTTCCAAAGGGTAAGTGTCTTCTAATTTCATGGCTGCAGTCACCATCTGCAGTGATTTTGAAGCCCCCCAAAATAAAGTCTGACACTGTTTCCACTGTTTCCCCATCTATTTGCCATGAAGTGATGGGACAAGATGCCATGATGTGATGGGACAAGATGCCATGATCTTCGTTTTCTGAATGTTGAGCTTTAAGCCAACTTTTTCACTCTCCTCTAAAGATAGATAATGAGAAGAAAGCTACATGGGACAAAGGATGGGGAAGCCAAGTTGGCTGATGACAGAATTTATTTCACTACCAAGAAAGTAAATCAACAGATTGGTTTTATCCAGGTTTTTTTTTTTTTTTTTGCCTCATCTTTTCTCTTTACGCACCTTATTGAAAGGAAAGGGTGTAAAATGAACACAATTTACAGTCTCTACTTTTCTTTTTTGCTAAATCAGAGTTTTACTGAAGTTACTTCTCATTGTGCATCAAATGTTTGGGGTTTAGAAAATTTCAAACTTAGATCATCTATTTCAGATGTATAAAAGGCTAAAGGTAGATTGACTAACATTGAATTGTACAAGGCAAAATATACCTCTGAGAGAAATAAGTGGGCCTAGGAAATTACCTCTGTCAAACAGCTATTTTGCATTTAGATCATTTCTATTTGGAAGGCCTGAGGATAAATGCATTTGTGAAAGCTATAATAATAAAAAAATTATCCAATACTTGAAAAGAAGTGAAATACTCTTGTGTGTTACATTGAAACCATGCTAGAGCAGTCCAGAACTTTGTAAGCAACATCATGTATATGAGAAGGATACCTATCTACTAGGAACCAAGGGGTGGACTGTAGTAGAAATAATGGATATTTTAACTTAATCATCTGATTAATTAGTTTGTCTATGTTCATATCTTCTTCTGGTACATTATCTTATTCCTTCTGGGGATTGTACAACTTCCAGTTCTAATGATGTGGGTCTCATTGTACATATACAGAACAATGCTTTTCTGATATGGTAAATTGATCCAGGGAAAAGCATTCAATTAAAGTTGCATAGTTTGTTGTGATCCACACTGTCAAAGGCTTTGATGTAGTCAATAAAGCAGAAGTAGATATTTTTCTGGAACTCTCTTGCTTTTTCAATGATCCAACAGGTGAGAGACTTTATTTATTTTTTTGGGGGGGGCTCCAAAATCCCTGCATATGGTGACTGAAGCCATGAAATTAAAAGATGCTTGCTCCTTGGAAAGAAAGCTATGACCAACCTAGACAGCATATTAAAAAGCAGAGACATTACTTTGCCAACAAATATCCATCTAGTCAAAGCTATGGTTTCTCCAGTGGTCATGTATGGACATGAGAGTTGGATTACAAAGAAAACTGAGCACTGAAGAATTGATGCTTTTGAACTGCAGTTTTGGAGAAGACTCTTAAGAGTCCCTTGGACTGCAAGGAGATCCAACCAGTTCATCCCAAAGGAAATCAGTCCTGAGTATTCATTGGAAGGACTGCTGAAACTCCAGCACTTTGGCCACCTGATGTGAAGAACTGACTCACTAGAAAAAACCCTGACGCTGGGAAAGATTGAAGGCGGGAGGAGAAAGGGATGAGATGGTTGAATGGCATCATCAACTTGATGGACATGTGGTGATGGACAGGGAAAACTGGCGTGCTGTAGTCTATGGGGTGGCAAAGAGTCAGACAGNAAAATAAAGTCTGACACTGTTTCCACTGTTTCCCCATCTATTTGCCATGAAGTGATGGGACAAGATGCCATGATGTGATGGGACAAGATGCCATGATCTTCGTTTTCTGAATGTTGAGCTTTAAGCCAACTTTTTCACTCTCCTCTAAAGATAGATAATGAGAAGAAAGCTACATGGGACAAAGGATGGGGAAGCCAAGTTGGCTGATGACAGAATTTATTTCACTACCAAGAAAGTAAATCAACAGATTGGTTTTATCCAGGTTTTTTTTTTTTTTTTTGCCTCATCTTTTCTCTTTACGCACCTTATTGAAAGGAAAGGGTGTAAAATGAACACAATTTACAGTCTCTACTTTTCTTTTTTGCTAAATCAGAGTTTTACTGAAGTTACTTCTCATTGTGCATCAAATGTTTGGGGTTTAGAAAATTTCAAACTTAGATCATCTATTTCAGATGTATAAAAGGCTAAAGGTAGATTGACTAACATTGAATTGTACAAGGCAAAATATACCTCTGAGAGAAATAAGTGGGCCTAGGAAATTACCTCTGTCAAACAGCTATTTTGCATTTAGATCATTTCTATTTGGAAGGCCTGAGGATAAATGCATTTGTGAAAGCTATAATAATAAAAAAATTATCCAATACTTGAAAAGAAGTGAAATACTCTTGTGTGTTACATTGAAACCATGCTAGAGCAGTCCAGAACTTTGTAAGCAACATCATGTATATGAGAAGGATACCTATCTACTAGGAACCAAGGGGTGGACTGTAGTAGAAATAATGGATATTTTAACTTAATCATCTGATTAATTAGTTTGTCTATGTTCATATCTTCTTCTGGTACATTATCTTATTCCTTCTGGGGATTGTACAACTTCCAGTTCTAATGATGTGGGTCTCATTGTACATATACAGAACAATGCTTTTCTGATATGGTAAATTGATCCAGGGAAAAGCATTCAATTAAAGTTGCATAGTTTGTTGTGATCCACACTGTCAAAGGCTTTGATGTAGTCAATAAAGCAGAAGTAGATATTTTTCTGGAACTCTCTTGCTTTTTCAATGATCCAACAGGTGAGAGACTTTATTTATTTTTTTGGGGGGGGCTCCAAAATCCCTGCATATGGTGACTGAAGCCATGAAATTAAAAGATGCTTGCTCCTTGGAAAGAAAGCTATGACCAACCTAGACAGCATATTAAAAAGCAGAGACATTACTTTGCCAACAAATATCCATCTAGTCAAAGCTATGGTTTCTCCAGTGGTCATGTATGGACATGAGAGTTGGATTACAAAGAAAACTGAGCACTGAAGAATTGATGCTTTTGAATTGCAGTTTTGGAGAAGACTCTTAAGAGTCCCTTGGACTGCAAGGAGATCCAACCAGTTCATCCCAAAGGAAATCAGTCCTGAGTATTCATTGGAAGGACTGCTGAAACTCCAGCACTTTGGCCACCTGATGTGAAGAACTGACTCACTAGAAAAAACCCTGACGCTGGGAAAGATTGAAGGCGGGAGGAGAAAGGGATGAGATGGTTGAATGGCATCATCAACTTGATGGACATGTGGTGATGGACAGGGAAAACTGGCGTGCTGTAGTCTATGGGGTGGCAAAGAGTCAGACAGGACTGAGCAACTGAACTGAACTGAACTGAACTGAAAGTTGCACAAACAGTTAAACAAAAAGAGTCTTTCCATAGATTGTTTAAAAATGGTATTTCAAATGATATCAAGTAATCTTTTTTAGAGGTGAAAATTGTCAGATGTTCAACACAGGTTCCTGGTATTTATCTGTGACAAAAAAAAAATATTGTTAGGAAGATCAAATCCCATTACCTACTTTTTTGATATTGAGACTATTTTTTATTGAGAAAATGTCTCTTGTCAAGGTGTGATTAACAATTTAATTCTAAAAGGAATTAAAAGAGGGAATGGGACTATATCAGCTTTAGGCTAGAGGAACTGGGTGTGGCTCATGCATGTGATGAGCTGTTTGAGTGAACCTGGGCAAATCTCTTCACACTCCTGTCTCTTCATCCATAATAGCAAAAAATATTACTTAAAGGTTGTCCTGAGGCTCAAGTTAATTGATGAAAGTGCATATGCTACAAGTACAATGAATAAAAACATCAGGTGAACAGAGTCACAAAATTCTCTGTGTGTATTCTCTGGCATTTTCCATCACAGAGTAATTCCTTATAACAGTAACAACAAGCCAGCTCCATACAGCGTGAAATGTACCAAGAGCCATACCTTATGCTTCATGTATAATTATCTATTTCATTTAGTCTCACTCTTACTCTGTAATCTAGATCTTGTTATCCAAAATCTAAAGACAAATAATCTGAGTCTTGGAGAATCTGAGAGGTTGGAGTAAAGTCCCACCTTAAAGTCTGTGCCTGGCATTGATACCAAAGCAANGGGATGAGATGGTTGAATGGCATCATCAACTTGATGGACATGTGGTGATGGACAGGGAAAACTGGCGTGCTGTAGTCTATGGGGTGGCAAAGAGTCAGACAGGACTGAGCAACTGAACTGAACTGAACTGAACTGAAAGTTGCACAAACAGTTAAACAAAAAGAGTCTTTCCATAGATTGTTTAAAAATGGTATTTCAAATGATATCAAGTAATCTTTTTTAGAGGTGAAAATTGTCAGATGTTCAACACAGGTTCCTGGTATTTATCTGTGACAAAAAAAAAATATTGTTAGGAAGATCAAATCCCATTACCTACTTTTTTGATACTGAGACTATTTTTTATTGAGAAAATGTCTCTTGTCAAGGTGTGATTAACAATTTAATTCTAAAAGGAATTAAAAGAGGGAATGGGACTATATCAGCTTTAGGCTAGAGGAACTGGGTGTGGCTCATGCATGTGATGAGCTGTTTGAGTGAACCTGGGCAAATCTCTTCACACTCCTGTCTCTTCATCCATAATAGCAAAAAATATTACTTAAAGGTTGTCCTGAGGCTCAAGTTAATTGATGAAAGTGCATATGCTACAAGTACAATGAATAAAAACATCAGGTGAACAGAGTCACAAAATTCTCTGTGTGTATTCTCTGGCATTTTCCATCACAGAGTAATTCCTTATAACAGTAACAACAAGCCAGCTCCATACAGCGTGAAATGTACCAAGAGCCATACCTTATGCTTCATGTATAATTATCTATTTCATTTAGTCTCACTCTTACTCTGTAATCTAGATCTTGTTATCCAAAATCTAAAGACAAATAATCTGAGTCTTGGAGAATCTGAGAGGTTGGAGTAAAGTCCCACCTTAAAGTCTGTGCCTGGCATTGATACCAAAGCAAGAGCCATAAAAAGAGACATCGATAAGTTGGACTCATCTGAATTAAAAATCTCTGCTCCATGAAATACCCTGGGAAAAAGATGAAAAGACAAGGCTCAGACTGGGAGAAAATATTTCCAAATCATGTATCCAACAAAAGGCTTCTACTGAGACTACTTAAAGAACTCTCAAAAGTAAACTATCAAACAATCTAATTAGAAAATTCACAAAAGGCATGTAGAAACAATTTGTGGAAAAGAACATGAATATGGCAAACAGACCAGGCAAAAGACTTAGTATGTGTTAGTGATAGACATATGTTAGTTATGTGTTAGTTAGTTGCTCAGTTGTGTCCTACACTTTGTGATTCCATGGACTATAGCCAACCAGGCTCCTCTGTCCATGGGATTCTGCAGGCAAGAGTACTAATGTGGGTTGCCATTTTCTACACCAGGGGATCTTCCTGACCCAAGGATCAAACTTGGGTCTCCTGCATTGCAGGCAGATTCTTTACCATCTGAACAGGGGAATGCAAATTCTAACTACAGTAAGATGATGTGACACACCTATCAGAACTAAAATTAAAAATCCAGCTCCACCCATCAGAACACATACACAAGCTTCCCCAAGCAAGAAACCCAGAAAAGCCACTGATACAACCCTACCCACAGTGAGGAAACTCCATAATAAAGAGAACTCCACAAATTCCCAGAATACAGANCTAGACAGCATATTAAAAAGCAGAGACATTACTTTGCCGACAAAGGTCTGTCTAGTCAAAGCTGTGGTTTCTCCAGTAGTCATATATGGATATGAGATTTGGACCATAAAGAAGGCTGAGTGCCGAATTGATGCTTTTGAACTGCAGTTTTGGAGAAGACTCTTAAGAGTCCCTTGGACTGCAAGGAGATCCAACCAGTTCATCCCAAAGGAAATCAGTCCTGAGTATTCATTGGAAGGACTGCTGAAACTCCAGCACTTTGGCCACCTGATGTGAAGAACTGACTCACTAGAAAAAACCCTGACGCTGGGAAAGATTGAAGGCGGGAGGAGAAAGGGATGAGATGGTTGAATGGCATCATCAACTTGATGGACATGTGGTGATGGACAGGGAAAACTGGCGTGCTGTAGTCTATGGGGTGGCAAAGAGTCAGACAGGACTGAGCAACTGAACTGAACTGAACTGAACTGAAAGTTGCACAAACAGTTAAACAAAAAGAGTCTTTCCATAGATTGTTTAAAAATGGTATTTCAAATGATATCAAGTAATCTTTTTTAGAGGTGAAAATTGTCAGATGTTCAACACAGGTTCCTGGTATTTATCTGTGACAAAAAAAAAATATTGTTAGGAAGATCAAATCCCATTACCTACTTTTTTGATACTGAGACTATTTTTTATTGAGAAAATGTCTCTTGTCAAGGTGTGATTAACAATTTAATTCTAAAAGGAATTAAAAGAGGGAATGGGACTATATCAGCTTTAGGCTAGAGGAACTGGGTGTGGCTCATGCATGTGATGAGCTGTTTGAGTGAACCTGGGCAAATCTCTTCACACTCCTGTCTCTTCATCCATAATAGCAAAAAATATTACTTAAAGGTTGTCCTGAGGCTCAAGTTAATTGATGAAAGTGCATATGCTACAAGTACAATGAATAAAAACATCAGGTGAACAGAGTCACAAAATTCTCTGTGTGTATTCTCTGGCATTTTCCATCACAGAGTAATTCCTTATAACAGTAACAACAAGCCAGCTCCATACAGCGTGAAATGTACCAAGAGCCATACCTTATGCTTCATGTATAATTATCTATTTCATTTAGTCTCACTCTTACTCTGTAATCTAGATCTTGTTATCCAAAATCTAAAGACAAATAATCTGAGTCTTGGAGAATCTGAGAGGTTGGAGTAAAGTCCCACCTTAAAGTCTGTGCCTGGCATTGATACCAAAGCAAGAGCCATAAAAAGAGACATCGATAAGTTGGACTCATCTGAATTAAAAATCTCTGCTCCATGAAATACCCTGGGAAAAAGATGAAAAGACAAGGCTCAGACTGGGAGAAAATATTTCCAAATCATGTATCCAACAAAAGGCTTCTACTGAGACTACTTAAAGAACTCTCAAAAGTAAACTATCAAACAATCTAATTAGAAAATTCACAAAAGGCATGTAGAAACAATTTGTGGAAAAGAACATGAATATGGCAAACAGACCAGGCAAAAGATTTAGTATGTGTTAGTGTTAGACATATGTTAGTTATGTGTTAGTTAGTTGCTCAGTTGTGTCCTACACTTTGTGATTCCATGGACTATAGCCAACCAGGCTCCTCTGTCCATGGGATTCTGCAGGCAAGAGTACTAATGTGGGTTGCCATTTTCTACACCAGGGGATCTTCCTGACCCAAGGATCAAACTTGGGTCTCCTGCATTGCAGGCAGATTCTTTACCATCTGAACAGGGGAATGCAAATTCTAACTACAGTAAGATGATGTGACACACCTATCAGAACTAAAATTAAGAATCCAGCTCCACCCATCAGAACACCTACACAAGCTTCCCCAAGCAAGAAACCCAGAAAAGCCACTGATACAACCCTACCCACAGTGAGGAAACTCCATAATAAAGAGAACTCCACAAATTCCCAGAATACAGAAAGGCCACCCCAAACGCAGCAATATAACCAAGATGAAGAGAAAGAGAAATACCCAGCAGGTAAAGGAACAGGAGTAATGCCCACCAAACCAAACAAAAGAGGAAGAGATAGGGAATTTACCTGAGAAAGGATTCCGAACAATGATAGTGAAAATGATCCAAAATCTTAAAATCAAAGTGGATTCACAGATAAATAGCCTGAAGACAAGGATTGAGAATATGCAAGAAAGGTTTAACAAGGACCTAGAAGAAATAAAAAAGAGTCAATATATGATTAATAATGCAATAAATGAGATCAGAAACACTCTGGAGGCAACAAATAGTACAGTATTGGAGGCAGAAGATAGGATTAGTGAAATAAAAGATATAATGGTAGAAATAAATGAATCAGAGAGGAAAAAAGAAAAATGAATTAAAAGAAATGAGGACAATCTCAGAGACCCCCAGGACAATATGAAACACTCCAACATTTGAATTATAGGAGTCCCAGAAGAAGAAGACAAAAAGAAAGACCATGAGAAAATACTTGAGGACATAATAGTTGAAAACTTCCCTAAAATGGGTAAGGAAATAATAACCCAAGTCCAAGAAACCCAGGGAGTTCCAAACAGGATAAACCCAAGGCAAAACACCCCAAGACACATATTAATCAAATCAACAAAGATCAAACACAAAGAGCAAATATTAAAAGCAGCAAGGGAAAAACAGCAAATAAAAACAAGGGGATTCCCATAAGGATAACTGCAGATCTTTCAATAGAAACTCTTCAGACGAGGAGGGAATGGGAAGACATACTTAAAGTGATGAAAGAAAATAACCTACAGCCCAGATTACTGTACATAGCAAGGATCTCATTGAAATATGAAGGAGAAATCAAAAGCTTTACAGACAAGCAAAAGCTGAGAGAATTCAGCACCACCAAACCAGCTATCCAACAAATGCTAAAGGATCTTCTCTAGACAGGAAACCCAAAACAATAAAGTAAATGGCAACGGGATCATACTTATCAATAATTACCTTAAGTGTAAATGGGTTGAATTCCCCAACCAAAAGGCAAAGACTGGCTGAATGGATATAAAAACAAGATCCCTATATATGCTGCCTACAAGAGACCCACCTCAAAACAACAGACATACACAGACTGAAAGTGAAGGGCTGGAAAAAGATATTCCACGCAAATAGAGACCAAAAGAAAGCAGGAGTAACAATACTCATATCCGATAAAATAGACTTTAAAATAAAGGCTGTGAAAAGAGACAAAGGCTACTACATAATGATCAAAGGATCAATCCAAGAAGAAAATATAACAATTATAAATATATATGCATCCAACATAGGAGCACCACAATATGTAAGACAAATGCTAACAAGTATGAAAGGGGAAATTAACAATAACACAATAATAGTGGGAGACTTTAATACCCCACTCACACCTATGGACAGATCAACTAAACAGAAAATTAACAAACATAAACTTGATATCTATAGGACATTCACCCCAAAACAATGAATTTCACCTTTTTCTCAAGTGCTCACGGAACCTTCTCCAGGATAGATCACATCCTGGGCCATAAATCTAACCTTGATAAATTCAAAAAAATTGAAATCATTCCAAGCATCTTTTCTGACCATAATGCATTAAGATTAGATCTCAATTACAGGAGAAAAACTATTAAAAATTCCAACATATGGAGGCTGAACAACAC
>SJYW01034919.1:580403-590625 GCA_006410735.1 Raphicerus campestris
ATGCAAGAAAGGTTTAACAAGGACCTAGAAGAAATAAAAAAGAGTCAATATATGATTAATAATGCAATAAATGAGATCAGAAACACTCTGGAGGCAACAAATAGTACAGTATCGGAGGCAGAAGATAGGATTAGTGAAATAAAACATATAATGGTAGAAATAAATGAATCAGAGAGGAAAAAAGAAAAATGAATTAAAAGAAATGAGGACAATCTCAGAGACCTCCAGGACAATATGAAACACTCCAACATTTGAATTATAGGAGTCCCAGAAGAAGAAGACAAAAAGAAAGACCATGAGAAAATACTTGAGGACATAATAGTTGAAAACTTCCCTAAAATGGGGAAGGAAATAATAACCCAAGTCCAAGAAACCCAGAGAGTTCCAAACAGGATAAACCCAAGGCAAAACACCCCAAGACACATATTAATCAAATCAACAAAGATCAAACACAAAGAGCAAATATTAAAAGCAGCAAGGGAAAAACAGCAAATAAAAACAAGGGGATTCCCATAAGGATAACTGCAGATCTTTCAATAGAAACTCTTCAGACGAGGAGGGAATGGGAAGACATACTTAAAGTGATGAAAGAAAATAACCTACAGCCCAGATTACTGTACATAGCAAGGATCTCATTGAAATATGAAGGAGAAATCAAAAGCTTTACAGACAAGCAAAAGCTGAGAGAATTCAGCACCACCAAACCAGCTCTCCAACAAATGCTAAAGGATCTTCTCTAGACAGGAAACCCAAAACAATAAAGTAAATGGCAACGGGATCATACTTATCAATAATTACCTTAAATGTAAATGGGTTGAATTCCCCAACCAAAAGGCAAAGACTGGCTGAATGGATATAAAAACAAGATCCCTATATATGCTGCCTACAAGAGACCCACCTCAAAACAACAGACACACACAGAATGAAAGTGAAGGGCTGGAAAAAGATATTCCACGCAAATAGAGACCAAAAGAAAGCAGGAGTAACAATACTCATATCCGATAAAATAGACTTTAAAATAAAGGCTGTGAAAAGAGACAAAGGCTACTACATAATGATCAAAGGATCAATCCAAGAAGAAAATATAACAATTATAAATATATATGCATCCAACATAGGAGCACCACAATATGTAAGACAAATGCTAACAAGTATGAAAGGGGAAATTAACAATAACACAATAATAGTGGGAGACTTTAATACCCCACTCACACCTATGGACAGATCAACTAAACAGAAAATTAACAAACGTAAACTTGATATCTATAGGACATTCACCCCAAAACAATGAATTTCACCTTTTTCTTAAGCACACATGGAACCTTCTCCAGAATATATCACATTCTGGGCCATAAATCTAACTTTGATAAATTAAAAAAAAAAAATGAAATCATTCCAAGCATCTTTCTAACCATAATGCATTAAAATTAGATCTCAATTACAGGAGAAAAACTATTAAAAATTCAAACATATGGAGGCTGAACAACACGCTTCTGAATAACCAACAAATAACAAAAGTAATAAAAAAAGAAATCAAAATATGCATAGACACGAATGAAAATGAANTCTCAAAAATATACAAGCAACTTATGCAGCTCAACTGCAGAAAAATAAATGATCCAATCAAAAAATGGGCCAAAGAACTTAATAGACATTTCTCCAAAGAAGACATACACATGGCTTACAAACACATGAAAAGATGCTTAACATCACTCATTATCAGAGAAATGTAAATCAAGCCCACAATGAAGTACAATTTCACACCAGTCAGAATGGCTGCTATCCAAAAATCTACAAGCAATAAATGCTGGAGAGGGTGTGGAGAAAAGGGAATCCTCTTAACTGTTGGTGGGAATGCAAACTAGTACAGCCACTATGGAAAACAGTGTGGAGATTCCTTTAAAAATTGCAAATAAAACTGACTTATGACCCAGCAATCCCACTGCTGGGCATACACACTGAGGAAACCAGAATTGAAAGAGATACATGTACCTCAATGTTTATCGCAGCACTGTTTATAATAGCCAGGACATGGAAACAACCTAGATGTCCATCAGCAGATGAATGGATAAGAAAGCTGTGGTACATATACACAATGGAGTATTACTCAGCCATTAAAAAGAATACATTTGAATCAGTTCTAATGAGGTGGATGAAACTGGAGCCTATTATACAGAGTGAAGCAAGCCAGAAAGAAAAACACCAATACAGTATACCAACACATATATATGGAATTTAGAAAGATGGTAATGATAACCCTGTATGCAAAGGAGACACAGATGTATAGAATGGCCTTTTGGACTCTGAGGGAGAGGGAGAGGGTGGGATGATTTGGGAGAATGGTATTGAAACATGTATACTATCATGTAAGAAATGAATCACCAATCTATGTTTGATATAGGATACAGGATGCTTGGGGCTGGTGCACCGGGATGATCCAGAGAGATGATATGGGGTGGGAGGTGGGCTCAGGTTTGGAAACTCATGTACACCTGTGGCGGATTCATGTCAATGTATGGCAAAACCAATACAGTATTGTAAAGTAAAATAAAATTAAAAAAATAAAAAAATAAGCAAAAAAAGAAAACATCAAATGCTGGTGAAAGTATGGAGATATTGCATAACTCATATATTGGGAATGTAAAATGGTACAGTCATTATGGGAAAGAGCTTGTAAATTTCTTCAAAAAAGTTAACATGTACTCACCACACAGCACAGCAATTTATGCCTTTATCCCAGAAAGTGAAAACTTACCTCACAAGAAAACTTACCTCATAAGAAAACTGATGTGTAAATGCTCGAAGTAGCTTGATTCATAATAGCTCAAACCTGCAAACAGCTCAAATGTTCTTCAAGAGTGCATCTCATTTACCTGAACCTGAGATAATATTTCATCAAACCAACCAACACAGACACACACAAATTAATGAATGCAAAATTAGCAAAATATGAATATGGTCAATTGTTTATTGATGTTAATTTGTTTTAATGATTTTTTTTGCTCATGACATTTTACTATAATATATAAAATCTTACCAGTGGAGAAAAGTGGGTAAAGGGTACATGGAATCTCTTTACTATTATTGTACAACTGCATGCCAATATTCAAAATTCTTAAAAATAAGACTACACTGAAAAACACTCTATTGTTCACATCTGGGACTCTGCTTATTTAGTAAGTGACACTATGCATTTTATCTCATCTTTCAAAGCTGTAGTTTCCTCATCTGAAAAGAGAGAATAGCTTTAATAGTACTGGGCTGGCCAAAAGGATTGTTTGGGTGTTTCTGTAATATTATATGGAAAACCAGAAAGAATTTTTTGGCCAACCCAGTACTTAACCCATATCAGTATTGATCAAGTGGTGGCAGTATCAGTAAGAAACCAGTGCAGTGCATAGCACAGGGTCAGCAATCAATGAATTTATCTATTATTGCTAAAATAAAAGAGTGCTGAGATTCAACATCAGCCTAATAAGAAATCTTATTGTTTTACTGAAAATTAAAATGATGGACAAGTTGATTATTCTTTCCTATAATGTCCTTTAATATTGGGTACCAACCCCCCTAGAGATTGTAATTTAATTGGCCTGGGATGGATTCCCCAGAAATTGGCTTTTTGTTTGTTTTTTTTTTTTTTTTTTTTTTTTAATGCCTCCCAGATAATTTTAATGTGGATCCTTGGCTAAGTCTCACTAAGTGTGCATAATGGTTATTTTTAATTCTGTTGGCTTAAAAGTTTCAAGTTGAATTAGTCCCAAGTTTGGTGAAACTGTTGGTCTTATTTTCCCCACTGTGATCAAGGACACATTTTCTCAGAGGAATACTCACCTAAATAATTGCAACCACCCCTGGAAGCACGTGGCTTTGATAATGGGGTCATTCCTAATCCATAGCTTACTCCTCAATGAGATGGAGGTAGCATTTTCAATTAGGATGCTGGCACACCTCAAGGAAGAAGCAGCCACCGATATAGACTCTCAGCTCTGCTAAGACCGCAGACATGAATGTCAACACTGAAAGAATTTCTCCCTCATTCACCTCTGAAGGACAATCCAAGGTCTCGCTCACAGAGCAAACTGTGCTTTTCCACTCATATTAGTCAAAGGCACACAAAATGCATAGGAAACATTCTAATCAATACCATTTGGCTGTTTTCAGAAGAGAGATTTAAAAAGAAAACTTCTGTTTTTTTAGTTATTTACTTATTTTTTTAATTCTATGCATTCTAACATAACAGAGGATAAAGTGAAGTCACTCAGTAGTGTCTGACTTTTTGTGACCCCATGGGCTGTAGCGTACCAGGCTCCTCTGTCCATGGAATTTTACAGGCAAGAGTTTTGGAGTGGGTTACCATTAATACTACAAATTAAATGCATATTTTGTTTCTTTTTTTTTAAAATGACATGCAGTAAATATAAAAATAATCTAACTTACTCATTTCGTGTAGACTCTCTTCATCCCCCATCAGCCTACCCTCACCCCTCATACTCACACACACACACACAGAGGGTCTTCACAGTAGGTGCCACAGTCCTCTCCTGGCTCCTGCACTGTACACCCAGGCCATGCTGCTATGAATAGCTAAAGTGTCCTTTCCAACCTTGAGCCTGGACTGGCCCTCAGACTTGCTGGAACCACATGGCCGATGACAGCTCCAGGCATAGCCCTTAAGATGTTTGGGAGCCTTTGAGTTTGTTTCTTGGAATTGTCAATAAGGATACTTGGGCCCTCTGCTAGAAAGAGGCCATGTAGTAAGGCCTTAGAGACAGGGTGCCATCTAGAGGGAGAGGTTGTGGACAGGGGAGCCCAGTAACCACCGAAAGTGAGAATCAAGTCTTGCTTGGAGACCCTCCAGCCCAACCCAGCATCAACTGACTGCCACCTCCTGAGGGGTTCCTATGAGTGGCAGGGGGAGCAAGATTGTCCAGATCAGCCCCAGAAGCATGAGAAATTGGAAGTCATTCTGGTTTTATGCCCCTGAATTCTGAAGTTGTTTGTTATAGAGCCACAGCCAGCTGAAACACATGTCATCTTCCGGATTCTAGGAAGAGCTGATGCAACTCATCCGGTCCTCCTGGTCACTGATATTTTGATCAATGCTCATTTGTACTCAGTGTCCCAAAATTTTTTATGTTATGTTTTTCTTAAGAAACATAGTTCTTGGTATTATCAACTTAAACACGCAGGAACATATACTGCCCACCACCAGCACCAGCACCGCCACCAATAATAATAACAAAAGTAGTACATTGTGACTTGTTTGAGTGTCCAGCTGGAGAGTGAGAGCCAGTGATTATGTTATAGAATCACGGATGACTCAGCTCCGAGATATAAATCTTGGTTTAAATTCTGTTTTACTGTGCTTGACATGGAAGTTCACAGGTTCCATGGCCTGGCCACTCAAGAATGGTTCCTCAACACAGATTAACATCTACTCCCTCAGTATTTTTTTTTTTTTTGCTAAGTTGCATTAATATATATTCATCAATATATCAATCTGAAAAATGCTCAGTTCTGTTAATTACACTGCAGACCTTGGAAAAAACAGGTTTGGAGAGAAGATAGAGAGGAAGCCATTTCATAATACAGAAGAGATGCCACATAATACAAAGCTGAAAAAGAGCAAACTTATTTTGGGCTCCAAAATCACTGGGATGTAGCCGTGAAGCTAATACTCATGTTGCTGATGGAGGGTGTCAAACCAAACACTATGGATTATTCTAAGCCATTAATAATCACAATCTGCTTGGGATAACCATGGCAACACCAGCAGCTAAGTAAAGTACAATCATCCTGATTACCATAGAATTAACACAAAACAAACGTTTATTCTTTTCCTAAACAGGAGTATTATTATAATGATAACAGTTTCCCATTTATCTCAGGTTTCCTCCTCATCACTCTTGCTTCAAACAATGGGAAGATAGTCTTTGCCTGATAAGTGTTTCTGATTTCTTTTCCCAAGGACCAAGGAGAGTGCAGGGCTGGCCTTTCATTCCCCTTTCCCTCTTGCTTTAGTCTGAGGCACAAGAAAGCACACCACAGGACTGATCCATTGATCACTGTCTGGACGCCAGGACAGGACGGCTATCCTGTAAACATGTGCCTTGAAGCTTCAGATTCAAATAAACAACCTGAATTGCATGTTAATTGAAATCTTGTAAATGTTGATCTCTTGGCATTCACAGAGCACAGACCCACGTGTTCCCAGGATATATAGTCTATGTGGAGTGAGACACACCCAAGTCCAGGCCCCTGTCTATCCTTGCACAGAGGGCACCTGAAAAGACACAGACGCAACCAGAGCAGGTGCCAGGAGGCGGGCCAGCCAGTGGAAGCTGAAGTCTAGTCGCAGCCTCTCCGCTTGCTGGCCTTGTGAGCTGTGAGGACAGCTGGCACTCGACTGTCCCCAAAACCCCTTTTCACAGTACCCAGCACTGCACTTCCACAGTGATTGAAGCAATTAGCTGCCTAGCGGCTGATGTACCCCGCCGAGGGCTGGTGGCTCGTCTGACACATCTGGGCACTGAAAGTAATTGAAACAGCTGCTTCTGCCCATATGGCAGCAAAAGCTGGTCGTGCAGAGCCTGCTGCCTGGGCTGCACCAACCTCGGGCAAATTAGCCATCATTAATCCCCAGATCTGACCAGCATACGCAGAGTCACTAATCGAGACAGCTGGAGGGCCAGGGATGTTGAGAAATAGAGTTCCTTTAAGATTTCTAAATGACATTCCAGGTTAAAAAAAAAAAAAAAAACAGATGAATAAAACACAGAAACCCAAATGGCAGCCTTCCTCTTCTGAGTGCTGTCATTCCCTACACCCCCGCACCTGACCAGGATCTGTGTCTGCTGGTGTTTTCGTTAGAGACTGCTAAAATTGCGGTGCAACTTTCGGCTAGTGTCACACTCTTAGTGCAAGCCTGGCGCCGGGCAGTTATAAATAGCCTGGTGTGCAGGGAGTGAGCATGGGGTACTGTGAGCCTTGGCTCTGCAGCGGAGGGAACCACAGCACTGATGGGAGAAGTGAGCTGCACCTGCCCGGGGAGGGAGGGGCCAGGCGCTCTGCCTTCCCTCTGGAAGGTTTAATGCTGACATTTGGAGGCATTGGGTTTCTATCTCTGGACCTCAAAGGACTGGGCCATCCTTGCTAGGAAATTTATAGAAGAGGATTTGGTGGCTGCAAGTGGGCCTTGGTAACAGGTGAGAGGTCAGGCACCACCTGGCAGGTAAATGGGCTCTTTCTTATCTGTGACACTGAGATTTGTAACAGAGACTTCAGCTTCAAAGGACTGTTTGGCCTCAACTTCTGTGTTGTGGGATGGGGCAGGCGGCTGTCTCATTTACACCCTACAACCAGTGTAATTATTCAGATGGCTCATCATTCTGCCTGACAACAGCCTCACGCATTAAAGAGGTTGCATTTCATCTGGGTTGGGGTGGCAAATGGATGTGTAATCCCAGAGGAGTGTGTGCCCTGCGGCTTTATGCACTGGGTGTGTCACTAATAATCCCTTATGCCAGAGAGACAGTCCAGACAAGAAGGTTTGTTTCTTTGAGAAATTTCGCTAATGAATTAGATTGGAATAAGCAAATAGAGGTGCTGGTGCTGTTAGATTGATCCTCTGTTACCCTGGTTTCTGATTTCATCTCTGGGTTCCATAGGGGCAGATCTGCCCTGGGACAGGGGTTTTTATCTCCACTATCCAAGTCTTGCCTTCCTGGGCTGGGGAATGTTGACTCTTTCTCCTGATGATTATTCACCTGTGCTGAGCTGTCTGCTAAGATAACTAGCATAAAACAAATAGTAAATAACCCCTGATGTATGAGATATTTACTTAGTTCTTTGTTAAAATAACCTAAACCATTGATAGAATCTTTTTCACCAATCTTGAGATCTTTGTGACGACCATTATTTTGGGGACTTTCAATTAGGGATTGAAAGGAAGAGTAAACACACCCCTCATAAATACAGTACAGTTCCAGTTTGTTAGAATGGCTGCTTTGAAAAGCACAGTCAAACTGAAAATAATAATAGAATATATTTTGATTTTAGATATAATGATGTATCTTGAAGCCCATTGTAGTTGCTACTGTGTAGCATTATTTTTTCTCTGAATATGGACATCAATGGTCATTTTTTAACTTTCTCCCTCCTCAGATGTTTCTTTAAGTGAATTCTTAAAAGCAATGAGTGTACCTTCCTCATTAACACATATTCTGCTCTCTTGCCCTCAATTCAGTTGTTCAGTTGTGTCTGACTCTGTGACCCCATGGACTGTAGCACGCCAGGCTTCCCTGTCCATCACCAACTCCCGGAGCTTGCTCAAACTCATGCCCATTGAGTCAGTGATGCCATTCAACCATCTGTTGTCCCCTTCTCCTGCCCTCTCTTTCTCTGCATCAGGGTCTTTTCCAATGAGTCGGTTCTTCACATCAGGTGGCCTAAGTGTTGGAGCTTCAGCTTCAGCATCAGACCTTTCAACGAATATTTACANACCCCATGGACTGCAGCATGCCAGGCTTCCCTGTTCATCACCAACTCCTGGAGCTTGCTCAAACTCATGTCCATTGAGTCAGTGATGCCATTCAACCATCTGTCATCCTCTTCTCCGGCCCTCTCTCTGCATCAGGGTCTTTTCCAATGAGTCAGTTCTTCACATCAGGTGGCCTAAGTATTGAAGCTTCAGCTTCAGCATCAGTCCTTTCAATGAATATTTAGAACTGATTTCCTTTAGGATGGACTGGTTGGATCTCCTTGCAGTCTAAGGGACTTTCAAGAGTGTTCTCNCTTCAGCTTCAGCATCAGACCTTTCAACGAATATTTACAACTGATTTCCTTTAGGATGGACTGGTTGGATCTCCTTGCAGTCTAAGGGACTTTCAAGAGTGTTCTCCAACACCACAGTTCAAAAGCATCAATTCTTCGGTGCTCAGCTTTTTTATAGTCCAACTCTCACATCCATACATGACTACTGGAAAAACCATAGCTTTGACTAGACAGACCTTTGCTGACAAAGTAATGTCTTTGCTTTTTAATATGCTGTCTAGGTGGGTCATAGCTTTTCTTCCAAGAAGCAAGCATCCTCCTTGCCCTCATTTAGATTTATTTCATTTTGACTGAGTTGCTTTATTGGTCAGTTAAGTACTTTTATTGTTGTTGTTTAGCTGCTCAGTCGTGTTTTGTGACTCTTTTGAGACCTCATGGACTGTAGCCCACCAGACTCCTCTCCATGGGATTTCCAGGCCAGAATACTGGAGTAGGTTGCCATTTCTTCCTCCAGGGGATCTTCCTACCTAGGGATCGGAACCATGTCTCCTGTATTGCAAGCAGATTCTTTACCGATGAGTCATCTGGGAACCAATAATTAAGTACTTACTATTATGTACAAATAGTATTTGTTGAAAAGTAGCAATTTCAGGGAAGCCTGGCATGCTGCATTCCATGGGATGGCAAAGAGTTGGAAATGACTTAGTGACTGAACAACAACGATTGCTAATGTTTATTAATTTATTTATTTGGCAAGTGTTTATTAAGGGACTACGCTATACCACATGCTGGGCATATTACTGTGAACAAATCTTTATCCTCCTGGCACCTGCAATCCAATGTAAGGAGATAAATATGAAATATACTAATAAAATCCTGGTGTGTCCAGTGCTGTTGAGGGGTGTGTATGTGCTGTGTGCTCAGCTGTGTCTGACTCTTTGTCACCCTATGGACTGTGACCCACAAGGCTTCTCTGTCTATGGGATTTCCCAGGCAAGAATACTGGAGTGGTTGCCATTTCCTCCTCCAGGGGATCTTCCTGACCCAGAGATTGAACTCATGTTTCTTGCATCTCCTGAATTGATGATAGAACAGTAGGGAGGAAAAATAATAAAGCACGGAGAAGAAGAGGCACTTATGGAGGTGTCAGGCAGGGTTAACAACTGAGCAACGACCCGAGGGAGTAGGGCAGGAGCCAAGCAGCTGTGACTTGGAGTGGGCAGAAGAGATGCAAAGGTTTTAAGACAAAACTTGGGCTTGGTGAGTCGGGGAATATTTGATGCCCAGGGTGACTGGAGAACAGTAGGTATCAAAGATAAATTTAGCTAGACACCAGCTAAAGCTGTGAGGACCAACATAAATCAGTATTACACAAATGCAGTAAATGGGCCAGTGTGAACCAAATTCAACTTTGATTTGTACAGAGATGACTCATTTTAAAGGGAAATGA
>SJYW01034923.1:0-16883 GCA_006410735.1 Raphicerus campestris
CCTCTAAAATATCCTGCAGGAAGGAAATCTATGTATACTAGCTTAGTCAGTTTCTTTGGCATCCTGAATAAATATCACATAGACTTGTGTCACCTGGACAAAATCCATCCCCAAAAATAACTTAGAGAAGTGTTGCTAAAGTGCACAAGTCGACTGAAATGAAATGGATTAAATAATGGCTTACATTCCTTCTGAATGTTAAGTAAATAAAATAGCAAGTCAATTCATTTATTTTTACTTAAAATTGTTTATACATCAGGCTGGGAAAAGCAGGGCAAAGCCACTAGATACATATGGAGTTTTACCTTGGGGGATGGAAGTGTTTTGAACTAAACAGAGGTAGTGGTTGCAGAGCACTGTGAATGTAATAAATGCCATTGGATTGTTTACTTCAAAATGGTTCCATTTATTGGGCAAATTTCAACCTCAATATATTATCTTTTAAAATTTCACACATGTATAAAAAGTACAATTTCAAAATCTTAAAATCTAACTCTTTCAAGTGTTGTATGAGAAACCTATAAGAAGTTTCAGTATCAAAACACGTATTCCTACACATATCAAATCAACATATCTTATATCGGAAACTAATACAATGTTATGTCAATTTAACCCACAGTTAAAAAAAAAGAACACGTATCACCAAATCAACAATAAGTTTTCTTAATGGCCTGTAAAATGTCTATATGTATTTGTAAAAATAAAAATCAATATTCCTTTTAAGCTCTGAAATTGCAGAAGCTATGTAATAAAGTCAATACTAGGGGAAAAAAGGTATTTTCTACAGGTAGCTAATATTTTACAGGCAGATTACAAACCATCACGAAACACATATTGACAGAGATTGACTGCGGCTGCTGTAACTTAATCTCTGCATTGGTGATCTCAAACCTCTTGAGTCTCACTTCATGGTTTTATGACACAGTTACATCACAACTCCTCAGCAGAATTACAGCTTTGTCACTAATCTCTCCCTATCAGTTATCCTGTAAGGAAGGAAGCTGGAAGGCACCACGAGAAAGAGGCAACAGCATGAATGATTGTGTTCAGTCTCTTTCCACCACAATATCTGTAAGTCTGGGAGTGATAAATGGCACCCAAGTTATAAACGAGCAACAAGGTCAGTAGCACTAAGCAGCTAAGAGTTCAAAGAAAAGTCACAATTCTGATGGGTTCAAGAAAAGGCCACATACTGCTGGCATGCATCAGTAGAGATAAATCCTTCGAGATGCCTTACTGCAATTACAAAACAGAATTAGAAAAGCCTGTTATGGCAGAGCTAAGAGTTCTGTCCAGGAATTGAACAAAGAACATTGATTAGAATAAAAGTCATTCATTTTCCAGAAAAAAAAAGTCAAGAATCCTGGTGGAAAATGTCTTCAAAATGTTAAATAATTCTTCGACACTGAAAGATGTATATCTGAGCAAGTCTGCTTTTCTTCTTGGTCTTCTCCCCTTAATCTCTTAAATACATCTATAAAGAATCCAGAAGAGACATGGAGGGAAGTGGCCTGACTCTCTAGAATTATTTTAGACTGAGTCTTCATCTCTTATCAATTTCCTTAGGTGAACTGCATGAAATGAAAATGTAATCTTTTCTTATAAACTGAAATATATAAATCTCCTAAAAATATAAGGAATAAAAACCACTTAATGTTGTAATGAAAAGTTGACCAAGAAATAAATCCCCTTGTTTGACCATTTGTGTAATGTGTGTGTGTGTGTGTGTGTGTGTGTGTGTGTGTGTGTGTACTCACTCATGTCTGACTCTTTGCAACCCTGTGGACTGTAGCCATCCAGGCTTCTCTGTGCACGGGATTTCCCAGGCAAGCATACTGGACTGGGTTGTCATTTCCTACTCCAGGGGATGTGCTCAACCCAGGGATTGCATTGCATCTGTGTCTTGCACCTTCTGCATTGGCAGGCAAATTCTTTACCACTGTACCACCTAGAAACCTGAAAATGTTGAGGATTTTCCCAAAGTTATATCAATGGTAATTGACAAATTAGGATTAAAATTACTGGATTCTTGAAACTTACTCCTGTATTCTTTCTCCTTAATAAAATGTCCTCTCAAATAGCTTCTGAAGTTCTTGTAGCATCTAGCTCTCTCATTGAAGGGACTGTAGTCCTTAAGTTTTCATGCTCTGTGTATTTGTAATAGATTTCAATAATCTTTGCTATTGCTCATGTATTTGTTTGTGAGAATCAAGACAAATTGTACCATATGGGAAAATTTGCTAACCATTCTGATGCAAAGCTGAAAAATACTAAAATTGAAAATCACTGAAATCTCTACTCTTCCTTGGAGAAAGAATCCTTGAAAGCACGTCTCTCCACTTTCACTCTTCTTCGTCATTAAGGAGCCTCATGTTCCACCTGTGACAGCCACAGAAATTTTCCTCCTTATTTTAAACAGCCATGTTGGAGTATAGAAAACTATACCACGTCTCCCACGAGTAATTAATTAACATTAGGGTAATTATTTTCACAATGCTTTTGCCTTAAACAACAGAATATGAAATGTTAAAAAGCTGTTCATTGCATCCAATAATGGAAATGTGAGGTGCATTTTGTTTATGAATGCTTTTAAGATTCAAATTGATGTTACAAAGTTTTCAGGACAGGAAAAATATATTTTCAACAGTGGCCTAAAACTAGTTAGTATTAATCAAAGGACACAAGAGCTGTTATTGTCCAAATTGGTAGACAATCCATAAAAGAATTACTTGTCTTTTAACACCATTCTTTACAGTTGTTTTGTGCATGTCTAATTTTCTGAAACTACTCAAACTAAGTATTGAAATTATACCATAAAGCTTTTTTAAAGATTTCTTTTTTCCATTGTGTCTCATAAATGCCTCTACAGCACTTCCTCATTTGCTGTGAGAGCGCTTGACTAGCATTATGATCAGCCCCAAAGAATTTCTGCCAACGTGCTGAGTCACACCTCTCTTGAATATGTATAATAATAGTTTTGCTTCAAAGGTATCTCTCTTCTTGCTATGCTAAACTTGAAAAGCATAAGATGAGTATTTCAATCAAGTACATCATTAAGAAGTCTAGACCATGAAAGTGAGATTTTTTACAAGATAATGAAAAGAGGGAGTGATCAATAGAAAGCTGCTGCTGCTGCTGCTGCTCCTGCTCCTGCTGCTGCTAAGTCGCTTACTCAGCTTCAAATACATGTGAGAGATATGAAGAGTTGTGCTCTGATGGGAGAGTATGATCAATAAAAATATATATAATCACTGAAGTGTTCTGTGTACTCTAGATTCTAGAAAAATTATAGTTCAGGGCAAAGCCTTCTACAACCACTTCAAAGTGTCTGAATTCTTTCCTTGTGCTGGAATGTTCTAATTATTATGACTAGAAAAACCAAGTTACAGGATAATTAACTACCTCCTCCATTAGAATCGGACTGAAATAAAACAGATCTCAAATGCCCTTGGACTTCCTTTGGCACCTTTACTTTCATTTGGGTATGTTTACTTCATGAATATGCAAAATATAGAATTAATCATTCTCTCTTTATTCCATGAAATGAATTGCTCCTGCAGATTTATTCTGTAAGCAATGCTGTGTGCCCTGTTTGGCTTTCCTCTTTTGCTGTAGGCTTCCAGAGTAGCCGTTTACCCCTCTTCACAGAAAGCTTCCTGTAGTCCTTGCTGAGCCAGAAAATCTGCATTCGTTATCATGGAGGGAGATCACAAAGAGAGATATGACCTGGATAAAAGGCACGTTTTAACTTAATTAAGACCACTATTATAATGAGACCATTAAAGCACAAATAGTATTGGCAATCAGCTGGAGCTGAGAGACTTTTTCTTTAAACCTGTGGTGGATTTTATTGTTGCTATAATGGTTTTTACCATAATGAAATTTAATGCATTACCAGGAAAAAGCCATGCCCTGTGGTAGGGTGCTGCTTATATTTCGAAACACGTTATCGTGAAGCTACAGTGAGATCTAATAATAGAAATGAACTTACCTAAAGATGCATTGATTTTTATATTAGGTCATGTTGAGAATTTACAAAGAACATCGAGTCCACGAAACAAAAATCCTCTTGAGAATAGCATTGATTGCAAGAAGGGTAATATTAGAAAAATGGAAATCCTCTCCTCCCGGAATGGCATGCATTCGTATAATGGATTAAGTGCAGGAAGTAGTTTAGAAAAGGTCATCTTTCAGAGAAATGATAAATTTGACAAATTTCAGGAGATTTAATCACCCCTGAGATTTGCTTAAAACAGCAGTGAGGTAACACTACCCATATAATTTGCTTATTTATTATAACTTATGAAATTAGAAACATTATTTCTATTAGCATGATCTAGTCAATAAAATTCCTTACAAAATAAATTCCTACAATTTTAATATATAGCCCCGTCATTGTGGAGAAAGAGTGTCAGTTGTCAGTCCTGTCTGACGCTTTACAACCCTGTGGGCTGTAGCCCACCAGACTCCTCTCTCCATGAGATTCTACAGGCAAGGAGAGTGGGTTGCCATTCCCTTCTCCAGGGGATCTTCCCAACCCAGGGACTGAACCCAGGACTCCTGCACTGCAGGCAGGTTCATTACCATCTGAGCCACCCCAGGAGCTCTAATCACTGGATGACTTCAAAGAAGTTCCATCTTTCACAAAAGCAGAAACTCCCCCCACCCTGAGACATAAGGGATTCTTATGCCTACATCATTAAACTTGAAGTCAGTATTCACAAGTTTATATATGTATTCAAAAAACACTTTGCTATCAGTTTTCTTCAGAGTAGTGTATACCTTTATTTTCATCATTCTAGTTTATGTTGTTTATCCATATTCCCTATTATAATGTATTTTGTCTTGAAATACTATATTGCAGTTTTCATATCTTTGAGGGCACATCTCTTGAGAATTTTCCTAATCTGTAGGGACATTCTGGTGCTCCTTACTTTCTTTTTACCTGTATGAAATTGGTACAAGAGTCAGCTCACTTTTTTCTATTGCTCAATTTCATGTAAAATGGGGGTTCCAGTCTTTTTTGAAAGAAGGAATGAACCCTGCTATCTTTCTCTACTTCATGGCTCTAGCGCGCCCTCTTTTGTTGTTTTCTCAAAGTGATTGAAATAATAGAGTCCTTCCCTTTGTCATTTTCATGCCGAACAAGAGAGACAAACCACCACCTATGGACCAGACATGGATCTCCTGCCCATTTTTGTACTGCCTTCAAGCTAAGACTGTCTTTCGTGTTTCTAAAACATTGAAAAGAAAAAGGAAAGGAAAGGAAGGAATAAAGGAAGATGATGCACAGAGATGCAGTTACCCCACAATAAAGCTGGCAGATTCACTCTCTGACCCTTTAAATAAAACATTGCCAACCCGAGTCCCAGGTCAGCCTTTTCCTTTGAACTTGTCATTGTCCTGTACAGTGACAATTCTACTCCCAGAGTTTTTTCCTGGTTCAAGCAAGACTTTGACCTGAAAAGAGAGCTTATAGTTTTCAGTCTCAAGAATNGTCATTGTGGAGAAAGAGTGTCAGTTGTCAGTCCTGTCTGACGCTTTACAACCCTGTGGGCTGTAGCCCACCAGACTCCTCTCTCCATGAGATTCTACAGGCAAGGAGAGTGGGTTGCCATTCCCTTCTCCAGGGGATCTTCCCAACCCAGGGACTGAACCCAGGACTCCTGCACTGCAGGCAGGTTCATTACCATCTGAGTCACCCCAGGAGCTCTAATCACTGGATGACTTCAAAGAAGTTAAGGAGACTGTCCAAGAGAGAAAGAACAGAGAAATAATGCAGGATTCAGTTACATCTTTCACAAAAGCAGAAACCCCCCCACCCTGAGACATAAGGGATTCTTATGCCTACATCATTAAACTTGAAGTCAGTATTCACAAGTTTATATATGTATTCAAAAAACACTTTGCTATCAGTTTTCTTCAGAGTAGTGTATACCTTTATTTTCATCATTCTAGTTTATGTTGTTTATCCATATTCCCTATTATAATGTATTTTGTCTTGAAATACTATATTGCAGTTTTCATATCTTTGAGGGCACATCTCTTGAGAATTTTCCTAATCTGTAGGGACATTCTGGTGCTCCTTACTTTCTTTTTACCTGTATGAAATTGGTACAAGAGTCAGCTCACTTTTTTCTATTGCTCAATTTCATGTAAAATGGGGGTTCCAGTCTTTTTTGAAAGAAGGAATGAACCCTGCTATCTTTCTCTACTTCATGGCTCTAGCGCGCCCTCTTTTGTTGTTTTCTCAAAGTGATTGAAATAATAGAGTCCTTCCCTTTGTCATTTTCATGCCGAACAAGAGAGACAAACCACCACCTATGGACCAGACATGGATCTCCTGCCCATTTTTGTACTGCCTTCAAGCTAAGACTGTCTTTCGTGTTTCTAAAACATTGAAAAGAAAAAGGAAAGGAAAGGAAGGAATAAAGGAAGATGATGCACAGAGATGCAGTTACCCCACAATAAAGCTGGCAGATTCACTCTCTGACCCTTTAAATAAAACATTGCCAACCCGAGTCCCAGGTCAGCCTTTTCCTTTGAACTTGTCATTGTCCTGTACAGTGACAATTCTACTCCCAGAGTTTTTTCCTGGTTCAAGCAAGACTTTGACCTGAAAGAGAGCTTATAGTTTTCAGTCTCAAGAATCTTTAGGGTCCAGATTTCACAGGGGTCCCCATGTGTTAACCATTAAATTCGATCCTGAATACCTCGCCAGTTTTGCCTGATGTTTCCAAATTGCCACTATTTCCAGCTGGCTTTCTTCCTCTGTATTTGTGGAAAGTTTAAGGAAGAATGAAGTTTCTGCCATTGCCTCCATCTTCCCAAAAATCGAGTTAATTTTTTTTTTAACTGAATAATGAAGAGAACCTGGAAAGATTAGGAACATTTCTGCTTTCTATGAACTGGAATGTGATTTTTTTTTAAGGACCAAGGATGTGTTCAGTAAATGCTTATTAGCTTTAGTGCTTCTTTCTTATCTCTAATAAAATATGCAATTCTTTTACATATCTTAATAAAGCTGATCAAATAAATAATTAAATTTATATTTATTTACCATTCTACAATAAAATTAAATTCCCCTCAGAAAGAGCAGACTGTTTCTCATGGGTTAATTATATATCTCCCCAAATAATCAAGCCACTCTCAGGGAGTTAAAGCTATTTGACTTTCTTTGTTTCAGATTTCCTTTACAAGAATGTAGCACAATATGAACCTTCATAATTAAATTTATTCTATGAGAATGATGGAGTCACTTATTCTGAACCCATAACTGTTCAAAATNAGATTTGCTTAAAACAGCAGTGAGGTAACACTACCCATATAATTTGCTTATTTATTATAACTTATGAAATTAGAAACATTATTTCTATTAGCATGATCTAGTCAATAAAATTCCTTACAAAATAAATTCCTACAATTTTAATATATAGCCCCGTCATTGTGGAGAAAGAGTGTCAGTTGTCAGTCCTGTCTGACGCTTTACAACCCTGTGGGCTGTAGCCCACCAGACTCCTCTCTCCATGAGATTCTACAGGCAAGGAGAGTGGGTTGCCATTCCCTTCTCCAGGGGATCTTCCCAACCCAGGGACTGAACCCAGGACTCCTGCACTGCAGGCAGGTTCATTACCATCTGAGTCACCCCAGGAGCTCTAATCACTGGATGACTTCAAAGAAGTTAAGGAGACTGTCCAAGAGAGAAAGAACAGAGAAATAATGCAGGATTCAGTTACATCTTTCACAAAAGCAGAACCCCCCCCACCCTGAGACATAAGGGATTCTTATGCCTACATCATTAAACTTGAAGTCAGTATTCACAAGTTTATATATGTATTCAAAAAACACTTTGCTATCAGTTTTCTTCAGAGTAGTGTATACCTTTATTTTCATCATTCTAGTTTATGTTGTTTATCCATATTCCCTATTATAATGTATTTTGTCTTGAAATACTATATTGCAGTTTTCATATCTTTGAGGGCACATCTCTTGAGAATTTTCCTAATCTGTAGGGACATTCTGGTGCTCCTTACTTTCTTTTTACCTGTATGAAATTGGTACAAGAGTCAGCTCACTTTTTTCTATTGCTCAATTTCATGTAAAATGGGGGTTCCAGTCTTTTTTGAAAGAAGGAATGAACTCTGCTATCTTTCTCTACTTCATGGCTCTAGCGCGCCCTCTTTTGTTGTTTTCTCAAAGTGATTGAAATAATAGAGTCCTTCCCTTTGTCATTTTCATGCCGAACAAGAGAGACAAACCACCACCTATGGACCAGACATGGATCTCCTGCCCATTTTTGTACTGCCTTCAAGCTAAGACTGTCTTTCGTGTTTCTAAAACATTGAAAAGAAAAAGGAAAGGAAAGGAAGGAATAAAGGAAGATGATGCACAGAGATGCAGTTACCCCACAATAAAGCTGGCAGATTCACTCTCTGACCCTTTAAATAAAACATTGCCAACCCGAGTCCCAGGTCAGCCTTTTCCTTTGAACTTGTCATTGTCCTGTACAGTGACAATTCTACTCCCAGAGTTTTTTCCTGGTTCAAGCAAGACTTTGACCTGAAAGAGAGCTTATAGTTTTCAGTCTCAAGAATCTTTAGGGTCCAGATTTCACAGGGGTCCCCATGTATTAACCATTAAATTCGATCCTGAATACCTCGCCAGTTTTGCCTGATGTTTCCAAATTGCCACTATTTCCAGCTGGCTTTCTTCCTCTGTATTTGTGGAAAGTTTAAGGAAGAATGAAGTTTCTGCCATTGCCTCCATCTTCCCGAAAATCGAGTTAATTTTTTTTTTAACTGAATGATGAAGAGAATCTGGAAAGATTAGGAACATTTCTGGTTTCTATGAACTGGAATGTGATTTTTTTTTAAGGACCAAGGATGTGTTCAGTAAATGCTTATTAGCTTTAGTGCTTCTTTCTTATCTCTAATAAAATATGCAATTCTTTTACATATCTTAATAAAGCTGATCAAATAAATAATTAAATTTATATTTATTTACCATTCTACAATAAAATTAAATTCCCCTCAGAAAGAGCAGACTGTTTCCATGGGTTAATTATATATCTCCCCAAATAATCAAGCCACTCTCAGGGAGTTAAAGCTATTTGACTTTCTTCGTTTCAGATTTCCTTTACAAGAATGTAGCACAATATGAACCTTCATAATTAAATTTATTCTATGAGAATGATGGAGTCACTTATTCTGAACCCATAACTGTTCAAAATACTAAAGAAATATAAAAAGTAGCTCTGAAGAAACTCTGGAGAGTGAGCAAAAGCAGGAATAATCTGGAGGGCATTTGATTCTCTGGACAAAGAAAGGAAGCACACCAGCTGAAACCCTTGTCTCCAAGGCTTTGGGATGAGAACACCCACCAGACAACACAGAGGAAGGGGAGGAAAAGTGTTGACACTCAAGCAAGGGTTCAGACTTGCCGGCTTCTTAAGTCAGAGGAGGAAGTTTGGGATCCTAAGTGGCTGGAAATTGAGAGGGGAGAATCAAATTAAAAAGACCACAGTATGTCTTTTTGAATTATGGTTTTCTCATGTATATTCCCAATAGTGGGACAGCTGAGTCATACGGAATCTCTATTTTCAGTTTTTTGAGAAGTCTCCATGCTGCTTTCCTTAGTGGCTGTAGCAATTTACATCCCCACCAGAGTACAAGAAGGTTCCCTTTCCTCCACACCCTCTCCAGCATTTATTGTTTGTAGATTTTATGATGCTGGCCTTTCTGACTCCTCATTATAATTCTGATTTCTATTCCTCCAATAATTAGTGATGCCTCCTGGCCATCTGTACATATACACTATGTGTGCTAATGGGAAGCTGCTGCGCAGCACAGGAAGTTCAGCTCTGGTGCTCTGTGATGACCTAGAGGAGTAGGATGGGGGGCTGCAAGAGAGGCTCAAGGGGCAGGGGATATATATATATACTTACAGTTGATTCACTTTATTATACAGCAGAAACCAACACAGTATTGTAAAGTAGCTATCCCCCAATACAAAATATAATACAACTTAAACAAAAGACCTCTTTTGTGACCCCATGGACTGTAGTCCACCAAGCTCCTCTGTCCATGGGATTTCCCAGGCAAGAATACTGGAGTGAGTTGCTATTTCCTTCCTCAGGGGATCTTCCCAACCCAAGGATCTAACCCAAATCTCCTGCTTGGCAGGCAGATTCTTTACCACTAAGCCAAAAAACAAAAAATACAGTTAGGGCAATCTTGAAAGCTAAAAATCCCGGCCAATCCCTGGATGGAGATTGGCACATCCAGAATGGCATATGAAGAATTTCTTGTTTGCAAACCTGGGAAATGCCTGGGTGAAATCTGACACTGGCCCCAGGGCATAGCCAGGAAGGAGAGACCCAAGAAAGAGGCTTACGTGGATTATTTTCTATTGAATTTTACCTAAGGAAATCTCCCAGTATCTCATTCTTTATTTATTTAATAACTTTGATGAAGACCTATAACATGCGCTAAGATGGGCACCACAGGAGATACAAAGTAAATGAGACAAATCTTGGCTTTACAAAGGATATATGATCTAGGTTAGACACTAGGGGTACATATGCTGTGCTGTGCTTAGTCACTCAGTCCTGTCTGACTCTGAGACTCTATGGACTGTAGCCTGGCTGGCTCCTCTGTCCATGGGAATTCTCCAGGCAAGAAAACTGAAGTGAGTAGCCTATCCCTTCTCCAGGGGATCTTTCTGACCAGGAATCAAACCAGGAGTCTCTTACATTGCTGGTGGATTCTTTACCAGCTGAACTACAAGTGGTACATATAAATATACAAAAAAGGCAAAATAAATATAAATAATTAAAGAAGAAAAGAACTGGGGAGTTGTGGTGGTTCACCTAAGGAAACATTGACTTCTAGGATGATTGTCTAGAGAAGATAGTATTGTAGGCAACTTTTGAAAATGAGAGTACAGTCACAGTTTTGCCAGGTGAATGTGCTTGTATAGCGCATTCTAGTGGATAAGGCCACATTCATAAATGTTCACAAATCTGTTGAAAGAATAGCTTGCAAGTTCTGATATTCCGATATTATACCATCATTATTCTGTCAAGGCTGATGCAATTTGAATTTTATGTAAGTTTAAAAACAATCTAATTTGAGATTCAGTAATAAATTTCACAACATTGTTATGAAAGTCATCCCTCAGTATTCATGGGGGGTCATTCCAGGACCCCTGTGGATACCAACATCTAACCTACACAGAACCTCCCATATATGGTAAATCGTCTCTAGATTACTTATAATACCTAGTGTGATGTAAATGATAAGTAAATAGTTACCATCTCTCAGCAAATTCAAGTTTTGATTCTTGGAACATTCTGGAGCTTTTCCCTCCAAAATATTTTTGATCTTTTGCTTGGCTGAATTCAAGGATGCAGAGGGCTCACTGTATCATTGCAACCAAAGAATCAGGTTTTAATCCCAGCAAATATAAGAAATTCCTCATGATTTACTCTTTTTAGAAATAAAACAAATCATACAAAGACATGAAATTGTGCGTATTACAATTTATGCTCCCCTCCTCAAGTGAAAAGAAACTGAAGTGTTATTGGCCATCTTTCATATATCAGGTATAATGGGATAATTATGTATGTGTATCATTATTTCATGTTTATTTCCACTCTGTGCAAAACACTGTGCTAGATCTTACAGAAAAAGAAAAATAGGCATTCATTCTTTAAGGAGTTTGCATGTTAATGAGGGAAACACACGAGCTCAGTTACCACAGATGAGGTCTATGCATTTATCAGTTCAAAGTCATAAATATGCCTGGTTGTTCAGAAAAAAGAAGTATTTTCCCCTTACCACTGTCTTACTTACAGCTCTGTCTTCAAGATCTTCATTATTGTTATGTTCTATACTACAATACTTAACTGTATTTTAACTGTGTACTTGACTTGCTCTTTTGACACAGTAAGATATTAAAGGGAAAGACTGAGCTATCATCTCTTTTTGCCTCAGAATCTGGGAAGTCCTGGAATATTCCATCATCCAATAAACATGTTATTAAAGGAAGAGTAAGTAGATAATCAGTAACTTTAAAATATTTTTTTAATTGGGGTATAGTTTCTTTACAATGTTGTGTTAGTGTCTGTCGTACAATGNTTTTCTTCTTCTTCTCTGCAATAGAAATATATCAGGTCATGGAGACTCTTTTTTTAATCATGTTGTTCTTGTAATTTAAAATAATAACACAGCTTGTGAGTTTTTACTTTTTCTGCAAAAAAAAATTTAGAGGAATTTACAGTAAAACTGAGCCAACAGTATAAAGATTTCCTATATACCTCATGCCCCACATACACACAAGCCTCTCCACTGTCAGAATCCTGCACTAGAAGGAACATGTTGCAGCTAATAGACCTACGTTAACACATCATTATCATCCAAAGTCCATAGATTACCTTANCCAACAGTATAAAGATTTCCTATATACCTCATGCCCCACATACACACAAGCCTCTCCACTGTCAGAATCCTGCACTAGAAGGAACATGTTGCAGCTAATAGACCTACGTTAACACATCATTATCATCCAAAGTCCATAGATTACCTTAGGGCTCACTGTTCCTGTGGTAGCTTCTATAGGTTTTAACAACTAGGTAACGACACATATCCACAATTATAGTATCATATAGAATAGTCTCACTAACGTAAAAATCTGTTCTCTGCCTATTCATTTATCCTCTTCCTTAACCCTTGGCAACCACTGATTTATTTTTTTAATGACCTTATTTTTTAGAGCAATTTAAGTTTCACAGCAAAATTGAGCAGAAAGTACAAAGATATCCCCTTCCTGTACCCCTAGCCCTACATATGCACTTTTTAATCATTTCTATTGCACAAAGGGAAGTGAATGCAGAATTAGAAGCCAAATGCTCTACTTCTAAATTCTGTGTTCTTTCTACTTTATAGCAAATACTCCTCTCTAAACACAGTCTTTACTGTAACAGACTGGCTCTATGGACCTTATCTATACAAAGTTCATTTAGGGTGATTATGGCCCTAATTCTTTTATTAAAAATGCTCCGAAAGAATCATAAAAATTGCCCTTTAAATATTAACCAACTTTTAGTGACCACAAATAATCAGAATTTGATTATTTGTGAAGGCTAACCTCTCAGAGTTTTGTGCATTCACATTGCACTGTCCTTCAAAATTGCATTTTCTGTTAATATTCTATATAAGTAAGGAGTCAGTCACCTAAGTTCCTTCGTTTTTAACAAAGGTCCTCATGGATTAAATAAATTGTTCGTTTATTTCCAGCAATAGAATTCAGTGATGATACAAACATTCTTTTCTGTCATAGAATTAGAATCTCTCAGAAAAGTCTATTAATTTAAAAAATCAGACAATATTATTAAATATTCTTTTATTTCCCAAAGTGACATTTTCTCTATATAAATACTGACTTTTTTTATAGTTTATTTTTTTATTTTTTTAATACTTTATTCTATTTTACAGTACTGTATTGGTTTTGCCATACATTGACATGAATCAGCCACAGGTGTACACAATCTCCCCATGCCGAAGCCCCAATACTGACATTTTAAATCAGCATTTATAATAACAATGTTTTCCAACACATTGCAAAATTGTTCCCATATAATTATTCTTATGATTTAACATGTGGAAAAAATTACATGGAAACAATTTAGCAATGTGTTGGATAAATCATTATTAATAAAGTTACTGAGTTGACCAAAAAATTTCATTCCAGTAAATGTTACAGAAAAACTCAAATGAACTGTTTTGGCCAAACTGATATTATTCAGGTAATTATAGATATGTAGGTGGTTATAATAACTTTATAATGTTGATAATTAATAATAATTGCTAATGCTATTTTATTAAAATTATTTGATGGCAAGTCAGAAAATAAAAATATATCCATGAATGATATTTATATATTGTAGAAAATGTAAGAGTGTAGTTGGAATCTGCTGAGAATCCCAGGGACAGGGAAGCCTGGTGGGCTGCTGTCTCTGGGGTCGCACAGAGTTGGACACGACTGAAGCGACTCAGCAGCAGCAGCAGCAAAGTACCAGAATCATAGTAATCTCAGGAAATAAGGAAGAGACAAGAGCAGCCACTGCCTGTATTTTCCGAAGGAAATCTGACTTCTCAGTTTCTTTACAGAACAACTCCTAAAACTTTATAGTATGATGATTTATGCTTCCTTTAATTTGAAGCTAGTGAGGTTGATTAGGTGATTAAAGCAATTACTTTTGCTAAAAAAATAAGTGTGATGCTTGAATTCTAGTAAATGTCAAAGTGAGGATCATATCATTATTTTCTGATTCTAAAAATGCAGCCTAAGTAAAGTTTGCTTCAGCCTTCGCTCCAGTTAACTATCTACACGGCTCACACATGAGTCAAGCACTCTGTTCTTTAATGATGAAAAGCAGGAAGTTCAACCAAGTTCAAATGAGGAATGTAAACAGAAAGGAGATTCACAATATGCATGTATGACAGAGGAGATTCAGTTAAAAGATTCACATTTCCTATGTATAAAAAGGAAAATAACTGATTATAAAGATTGCATAAAAATAATTAAAAGTTACATTGTTTTGTGAACACCTATAGAAAGAGGTTTTAAACTTTTGAGGGGGATGGGGGATGTTTATTCACCAAAGAAATCTAAATGATGCTAATATTTACAGGGTCAGATAGAAAATAATAGAATTTTTTGGAGCTGGAATGTGCCCTTACTAATCAAATCCTCTCTTGAAATTTTAATTATTCATTGCATCTCATTTCTCCACTGAATGAAGTTACCCCAGTGTGAATAAAAATACCAATTGGAAATTGAATAAATTTCTTTAGCACAGTGACCTAACTTTTTTAAAGATTAAGAGCTCTCAGAAGCAGGATTTTAAGTCACTTGCCCCAGCTTTGAACTTATTAAAATATACACACTATACAGACCATCTCCATTTTACGAATTTTAAATTTGTGATTTTGTGACTTTATAATGGTTCAAAAGAGATACACATTCAGTAGAAAACTGAAATTTCTGAAATTCAAATTGAATTTCAATTCAAATGTTGAATTTCGGTCTTTTCCCCAGGCTAGTGGTAAGAGGCACATATCTGTAGTTGCTGCTCCCACTCAGCTATGCAATCACAAGTGTGAACAGTACACTTACAATGATTCTGCTCCCAGACAACCTTCTGTTTCTCACTTTCAGCACAACAGTCAATACATTATATAAACTTTTCAACACTTTATTATAAAATAAGCTCTGTTAGATGATGACTTTGCCCAAGTGTCGGCTAATGTAAGTTTTCTGAGAATGTTTAAGATAGGCTAGACTAAGCTATGATGTCCACTAGGTATTTTAAAGGCATTTTTAACTTACAATATTTTCAACTTATGATAGGCTTATTAGAACATAACCCCATCATCAGTAAAGGAAGACCTAAATTAAAAACATTTCTTTTCTGCTGTTGCCTCTTACTGTTGCACATGTCACCATTTATTTAATAATATTTAACACTCAAATTATAATGCAGCATGCTGGGGCCATCTCAAAGATAATTTTTATCCCTGAGACCTGCATTATTCAACGGACTATATCCTTTAGCTACAACTACTTCACTTTACCCTATCCTGCTGTCCCACAACCATTATGTTCTATGTCTACCCCATCTATCATCACAGATGCACTTGCTTACAACTGCACTTTCCTTACCCTTCACTTCTGAAATCCAGAGTTCATACAAGTTGAAGCAGTTTACATGAACTTTCTCTTCTTATCCTATTTAAACCTGGATTCCCCTGAATATACTGTTCTCTCTGTAAAAATCCTATACTTAGGAAAGCTACTGGATCCAGATAATCCAGGGCTCTGTTCCTCTACAAGGAGTCTATAAAGACTTGAAGAAAAAACAGTAAAAGGGATTGATCATGTGATTTCTCAAACCATAGGCATACACTCCCTATGGGTATATGTGGGTATTTGGTGATGCTAATGATAGCTGACCAGGAAAAAGATATTTCTCTTCTGCATTTTCTTAATACCTCCCCACCTATCCTTCCTAAAGAGAATTCACAGTATATCCCAATGAAAGATTAAGCTATTCTTTATTCAAAGCTGTACAGTGCCCAAGAATGGGAATATAATTAACAAAAAACAATTTGATGCAGGTACCTAAGTATTATGTACCACACATTCTCCTGGGATGTCCAATCATAACCTGAAACAATGACTAAATCCTTGTTCCTTTTGTGTATCTTGTAAATTTCACAGCCCCCAATCATTCACTTTCAAAGATTTTCCTTCTCTATTTGATTTCTGTTGGCATGTAGTGGAGATTAAGAAGCCTTGGTCTCATTGCTAGCTGGGCATATGAGGCTTTCCACTTCAGGGTTCAGCTTTTGACAAAATCTTTCCCTAAATCCACCTTTTGTCTCATTTGCTGAAATTTGGTCTAATGGTGTCTATTAGGTACAATAGAACCTAAAATCCCAGTATACAGCAGGGGATCAACATGCCAGGTGTGGTTTACAGCAATAGCATTTTATCACTTGGGGACATGTTATCACATGAAAACATCTCCATCCTCCACATATGAGGGTTCTGGTAGCAAGGAAGAAGGTAAAATGGATATTCCACAACCACTGTGTCTACCAGTCAATGACTACAAATTACTCATTGTGAAAAAAGCTTAGTGTTAAAACTCATAGAAAAGAAGAAAAAAATGGAAAGTTATATGTTGTCATTAAAGTTTATTTATGACTACCCAATATTCTCACATTTCATTTCTTGTTTATTATGTAACAATTTCATGAAATTTATGAAATGTAGCAAAATTTTTCTAATAGGATGAAACCCAAAGGAACATTGATAGA
>SJYW01034923.1:16902-54632 GCA_006410735.1 Raphicerus campestris
AAGAAGAAAAAGAGGAAGGTGAGAAAAAGAAAAAGAAGAAGGTGAGAAGAAGAAGAAGAAGGAGAAGGAGAAGAAGAAGTGAAGGTGAGAAGAAAAAGAAGAATGTGAGAACAAGAAGAAAGATGTGTATAAGAGACAGGAGTGGGAAGCTCTGATTTAAAAAATATTTAATTTTATAACAGAAATAGCCAAGCCTGATTTCCAATGGCTTTGGTAACTATCTACCAAGGCAATCTATTCCATATTGAGAATATAAACAGCAGTTATTTCTTATAATTAACCAAGTGAAAATGTGGTAATGGATATAGAGCTGTGTGTTAAGAAAGTGTCTATATTTTCTGATAGAAGGTAGAAGCACCTCTTAGTAACAGTGCTGAGACTGAATTAAAAGCACTGTAAAAAAAAATAACTCTCATCTTTTATTCCTAAAGAATAAGAAGGGTGAAAAATGCACTATTGTAAGATTAGGGTGAGTCTTACAAATGGCAGAAAGGCACTGACATGATTGTTGATAAGGAATGAAGAGACCACAGAAGTACCAGCTCTCTCACATTTACCAGGAAATTCCAGCATGACAGCCCCAGATGAAGCAAATATACTAAGAAACAGGAAGCAGGATGTTATTGTGTCTCTCTTCCCCACAACTTTAAAGAGTCATTCCATCAGAAAAAATTTCATTATATGAAGTTACAGAAGCCACATGGAAAAACAAATTAAATGAGCAACATTGTATTTCACAATCTCACAATTATTTTTATGTAGTTAAATCCCTGTAAACTGTCAGGTAACTCCATGATTTGATATACTCCATTTCTTTGGGAGCAGTTACAGCTAATGGAAAAATTTTCTACTACAATTATTTAGTATAATAATTAGTAAAGTACCAAATGGATAAGTTATTATAACTATTACAGAGCTTTTTTAATATGCTAAAGATCTTTGCCTACAATAGTTAAAGCTATAGTTTTTCCAGCAGTCATATACAGATGCTAGAGCTGAACAATAAAAAGGGCTGAGTGTAAAGAATTGACACCTTCAAACTGTTTTCCAACTGCCTTTGAACTATACAGTTGGAGAAGACTATTGAGAGTCCCTTGGACTGCAAGGAGATTGAACCAGTCAATCCTAAAGGAAATCAATCTTGAATATTCATTGGCAGGACTGATACTGAAGCTCCAATACTTTGGCCACCTGATGCAAAGAACTGACTCATTGGAAAAGACCCTGATGCTGGGACAGATTGAAGGCAGGAGGAGAAGGGGATGACAGAGGATGAGATGGTTGGATGGCACCACTGACTCAAACATGAGTTTGAGCAAGCTCCAGGAGATGGTGAAGTATGGGGAAGCCTGGCGTGCTCAGTCCACGTGGTCACAAAGAGTGGGATACGACCAAGAGACTGAAAAACAACAACAACAAAGTTCTTTGAAAAAAATAAAGGCTTCTCTGACTAGTATTATTGCTGGGAGCAACTGAATAAAGCATAGGAGGCCAGATTCTCTTTTTTAAGTTTCTACACAGCTCAAGACTGTACTTTCAGAGATCATTTCTATAGTTTTTTAAACCCAAGTTTCTACACAACTCTAAAGGTGAAAAGTATGTTTACAGAAAAGCTACATTAAATTTTTTAGGTAACATCATTCATTTGCTTCTTCCTTGGTGGCTCAAATGGTAAAGAATTTGCCTGCAATGCAGGAAATCCAGGTTCAATCCCTGGACTGGGAAGATCCCCTGGCAAAGGAAATGGCAATCCACTCCACTACACTAGCATGGAGAATTCCATGGGCAGAAGAGCCTTGTGGGCTACAGTCCATGGGATTGCAAAGAGTCAGACATGACTGAGCAACTAGTTTTTCTTTCATTTGCTTATAGTCTTAAGTATAGGGTTGATAGTAATGTACCTCATCAGTCAGTCAGTTCAGTCGCTCAGTCGTGTCCGACTCTTTGCAACTGCCGTGAATCGCAGCACGCCAGGCCTCCCTGTCCATCAACTCCCAGAGTTCACTCAGACTCACGTCCATCGAGTCCATGATGCCATCCAGCCATCTCATCCTCTGTCGTCCCCTTCTCCTCCTGCCTCCAATCCCTCCCAGCATCAGAGTCTTTCCCAATGAGTCAACTCTTCTCATGAGGTGGCCAAAGTACTGTAGCTTCAGCTTCAGCATCATTCCTTCCAAAGAAATCCCAGGGTTGATCTCCTTCAGAATGGACTGGTTGGATCTCCTTGCAGTCCAAGGAACTCTCAAGAGTCTTCTCCAACACCACAGTTCAAAAGCATCAATTCTTCAGTACTCAGCTTTCTTCACTGTCCAACTCTTGCATCCATACATGACCACTGGAGAAACCATAGCCTTGACTAGACGGACCTTATTCTAATGGAGTCAACATAACCCTAGAGGTGGGCATGGCAAGCTCTCCAGTACTCTTGCCTGGAGAACAACCTCTATCCAGGACAGAAGAGCCTGATGGGCCACAGTCCACAGGGTTACAAAGAGTTGGCCACCACTGAAGCTGAAGCTACTTAACACACACACAATCAGAGTCAATGTATAATGACTAAATTTGGCCATATGTTAATTAATTAAACTAAGCAAGTTTATAAATGAATGACAGAGGAATTCACCAAACAGTAATGTTCTAATAAAAGATGAGTCCTAGCTAGTCACTTCTATTAGGATACTCAATCAACAATCGAAATTCACTATGAACCAAATAAAAGCATCCTGAAATTTTAGAATTAATTTTAATAAATACAAATGTATACACTGGGCCACAATTAAAATAGATTTATTATTAAACAAAAGAAGAGATGAATCTAACACCAAATTTGAGTTGAAAATAATATACAATATTATTAATATAATTTTAAAATTATGTGTAAAATAATTTCTTAAAATAGAACCAAAATGTTTTAAAGAGTGAAGCAAGAGACACTGGACCTGACCCAGAGTTACCCCACACTCCTTAGTAGAATCTGTCCTTAAGACAAAACATGAGGGGCTTATCAGCAAGACTTTGTCTGCAGGGGAGAGGAGTATTTAAATTTCTTTTGCCCAGGACCAAGCACTTATTCTGACTCTATACTCACTTAGAAAAATCCCAGTTATGATTTGCCTTGAGGAGCCTATAGGTAGAGAACATTATAGCCTACCACCATCATAGCTAGTTCATATGGAAATAACNAACACCACAGTTCAAAAGCATCAATTCTTCAGTACTCAGCTTTCTTCACTGTCCAACTCTTGCATCCATACATGACCACTGGAGAAACCATAGCCTTGACTAGACGGACCTTATTCTAATGGAGTCAACATAACCCTAGAGGTGGGCATGGCAAGCTCTCCATACTCTTGCCTGGAGAACAACCTCTATCCAGGACAGAAGAGCCTGATGGGCCACAGTCCACAGGGTTGCAAAGAGTTGGCCACCACTGAAGCTGAAGTTACTTAACACACACACAATCAGAGTCAATGTATAATGACTAAATTTGGCCATATGTTAATTAATTAAACTAAGCAAGTTTATAAATGAATGACAGAGGAATTCACCAAACAGTAATGTTCTAATAAAAGATGAGTCCTAGCTAGTCACTTCTATTAGTATACTCAATCAACAATCGAAATTCACTATGAACCAAATAAAAGCATCCTGAAATTTTAGAATTAATTTTAATAAATACAAATGTATACACTGGGCCACAATTAAAATAGATTTATTATTAAACAAAAGAAGAGATGAATCTAACACCAAATTTGAGTTGAAAATAACATACAATATAATTAATATAATTTTAAAGTTCTGTGTAAAATAATTTCTTAAAATAGAACCAAAATGTTTTAAAGAGTGAAGCAAGAGACACTGGACCTGACCCAGAGTTACCCCACACTCCTTAGTAGAATCTGTCCTTAAGACAAAACATGAGGGGCTTATCAGCAAGACTTTGTCTGCAGGGGAGAGGAGTATTTAAATTTCTTTTGCCCAGGACCAAGCACTTATTCTGACTCTATACTCACTTAGAAAAATCCCAGTTATGATTTGCCTTGAGGAGCCTATAGGTAGAGAACATTATAGCCTACCACCATCATAGCTAGTTCATATGGAAATAACATTTACCTTTAAAAACAAATTTAAAGATGGCATTTCTCTCTACGCCTTAGATTCCTGTGAATTTAGTTTAGTTTAGATGCATGCTAAGTTGCTTCAGTCATGTTCAACTCTCTGCAACCCTATAGACTGTAGCCCATGAGGCTCCTCTCTCCATGGGGATTCTCTAGGCAAGAATACTGGAGTGGGTTGCCATATCCTTCTCCAGGGGATCTTCCCAACCCAAGATCAAACCCATGTCTCTTACATTTCCTGCTTTGACAGACAGGTTTTTTACCACTAGCGCCACCTAGATAACTGACAACATATATGTATTCTTTTTACAAATCAAAAGAAGGAGCCCCTATCAGAAAAGGGGCTGGCTGCCTTGTGCTAGCTGTACACCTCTTCTCCATTCTTTCAAACCCTACACTGTGCTCTGAATACGAAAATTGTGTCACTATTCTACTCTTAATGAGAGGTATCTAGTAATATCTTGAGAACTTGAGCTAGATTCTGCTGAACAACAAATACAAGACTTTTACCATCAGAATATAAGTGAAATTAAATTTAGAGAATACAGGTAAAATCTATGGTCAATTATGGGAGAATGAATATCTAGCATACTTAGTTCCTACTGTCAACTCATTGAGTTACCAACCCAGATGTTATTCAGTAAGAAGCCTGACTTGGCTGCCAAGGACAACCTAGATTCCTGGGAAATTCTAGCAATGAGATGACACCCCTTCTAACTCCCCTGTGTATTTTTAAATTTTAATTATTGCCTTCTTCCTGTTGTTTTTCTTCCACTTCAACTACTGGGTAAACTAATCATAATCATTGTTACATCAATTCGGATTTGTCTTGGCAGAAATTCCAATAATCTATAGAAAAATGTATAGAATTTGTGTTTATATGATGATTGAAAAGATTTGGCAACACTAATTAGGGCATTTGTTTTCCCTTTTCCTGGTATGAATAATATAGATTCAAATACAGGTCATTAAGTAATTTCCAGAGACCATTTAACAAATGAATAAAGGGAAGGGTTTTCTGATGTCCTGAAACTTAACTCACATTATGGCCTGTCCATATCACAATCAGAGCAAAAGTTAGCATAGTGAGCCAGTTGGAGGAGAACCAGACTTGAAATATGATAAACCCAGGAGGCGAGGCCCAGGACAGGAAGCTGGAAGCAGTATATGATGTTGGCTCATGCCACACTCAGTCATCTTCTAGATTAAGTTTTGGCCAGGTTAGCTTGCTGCAGAAAAAAAATGTAAAGCAGAAACTTGCTCATTATAGAGGTGTAAGTTGACTAAAAACAGAGTAATACTGTTTAGTAATTATCACCTTTTCCTCCCAGCTGCTCCATGCCCCCAACACACACATCTAATAACAAATGGATATATGGCATGAAAGTCTTTGGCACAAGACAAACAGACAAAGAGTCCAGGAAATGTGCCCCAGGAAAGAGTTCTAAAAACAGACACTTGGAAAATCTTCACTTTGTTGCCTTAGGTTTATCGATGATGTCTTCCCCAAAAGACCAATTAAAATTCTTCTCCAAAATCCAAGAGTCCTTCTAGGTTACCAAGAGATAATCTCTTTTTTTTTTAGACTAAAAACAAATATTTTAAAATACTTACAGCTAAGGAGGGAAAGTTCTTTTATCTATAAAAGTCCTTTTGCATTTATATTTTGTCTCCTAAAACTCTTGAAAATGCATGGGAAAATAAACCACCAGGCATAATATAGTTTAAAGTCAATACAATAAAGGCTGGTTGAGGGATGTTGCTATCTTAGACTTTTAAAACATAGTAAGTAATATAATTACATTGATATATATTAAAATAAATATGTCACTGCATTTGTGAGAGGAGAAAAGGTATATTTTCTTGACACAGAAGGACTTAGACTGGACATTTGTATTCATAGAGCAGCACTGAAGTAGTGTAAAGCTTTTTTGGGAAAATGACTTACTTCAAATAAAAGCCAGAAATTGGTGTCCTCTGGGATTGCACACAGCCAGTTTTTTGTCCCTAAATTGCTGGAATTACATCTCTGTTTCTCTGTCTTCTCATTCTGTAATTGGTCCTATAATTTAGTTTTGACCTGTTCCCTGCCTAGGACTCCACACTGACTCCAGTAGCCTTCCACCATCTAAGGAACTAAGCCCTGTCCTGAACCCTAGCCAGCAAGGTGGACCTATGCCTACTAACAAGTCAGCGGTGCAAGCAATGACCACTGTCTCCTTGGCTCACAGTATTCCCTGTTTTCTGGTTTACTCACTACTGATCTGACTGGAAAATTACTTTTTCTGCATTGCAAATTAGACTGCAACACTCCTCAAAGATGAACTCCTGATTCATCACCCACATCCCATCAGCGTTTATACTGAGTCACTTCCTCTATGTGAGTTCTTTCCCACAGAACAGGTTTTGTGGTGCCACCTGAACCTGTACAGGCAGGTTTTCGGCTCTGTTCACTGCAGAAAGACATCAGTATTGGGCACGAGTCATCCCAAGATGTGATATTAAATGCAGGATTTTAAAGATGCAACGTTCCCCTACCAAGATTCCCATTCCCTGAATCTTCAAACATGTATCTAGACACTGTCAGCATATGCAAAAGATCATTAATCAGTTGACCTTTAAGCAAGGATACTATCCTGGCTTATCAGTGTGGATTCAGTATAGCCCTGTGAGGAAAAAGATTAAAGAGTGCCTCTGATAAATGCATTCAAAGAAGAAGATGAGAGATACAGCAGAGAGAGGAAGCCAAAGAAATTCCAAGCAGGAAAAGGGCTCAGATGTACATCACTGCTGACTCAGATGTGGGGGCCCATGTGCAGGACAGGCAAGGGTCTGGAGGAACTACAGGCAAACCCCAGCTGACAGCCAGCAAGAAAATCTTGATTCTCCAACCACAAGGAACTGGATTCTGCCAACAATTTGAAAGATTTTTTTTTTTTTATTTTATTGGAGTAGAATTGATTTACAATGTTGTGTTAGTTTCAAGTGTAACCCTGAAAGATCTCAGAAGTGGATTCTTTCCCAGAAGTTCCAGATAAGATCCAAGATCACTGACATCTTGATTTCAGTTTTGTGAGACAAAACACAGAGAAAGGAAACCAATGAAGTCATCTGGACATATGACCTGTAAAACAGTGAGACCATAAATTTGTACTGCTTTAAGCCATTGACTTCATGGAAATTCGCTTTGACAGCAATAGGAAACTACTTACAGATGTTTAGTTGACTCGTAATTTTGGGGGGAAAAAGAATTCTTAGGTTAGGAGGGAGGAGATGTATGTATACCTATGAGATGGTTAGATAGCATCACCAACCCAATGGACATGAATTTGAGCAAACGCCAGTAGATTGTGACAGACAGGGAAGCCTGGCATGCTACAGTCCATGTGGTCGCAAAGAGTCAGACACAACTCCACAACTGAACAACATCAAAAACATGGCTGATTCATGTTGCTGTATGGCAGAAACCACCACAATATTGTACGGTAATTATTATCCAACTAAAAATAAAATCAAATGAAAAAAAGACTTCTTAGGAAAAAGACACCTCTGGTTAAGGTTTACTTCTATATTCTTTTTCATACACACTGTTAGCTCATATTCCATGTGGTTTCACCAGGCTTTTACAGGTAGCAGCTTTTTGTAACCAAACATGTCTTCATTCACTAGACAGTTATTGAGCATCACCTCTGCCCAAAGGTCTTTGGCAGATATAAAGAATTCCCACCTATGGTTTCATCCTCATATGGAAGATGGGCTGATCCTATAGGACAAAGCCTAACCACTTTAACACAGCACTCACAGTGTTCAGTCATCTACCTTTGGCCTCTGATTCTCCTCTTCTCCTTATGATCTGGCCTGACATGATACCAGCTTCTTTCTAAATCCCTGATATCTTTTTTGTGCTTTTGAAACTTGGAACTTACAGCTCCACTACCTCAAGTAAGCTTTTTCCTTTGTCTAGAAGACTCCTCCCCGAGATAGCCTCGTGGCTTTCCCATTCACCTTCTTCAAGTTGTTGCCACATTTTGTTCTTTCCCATACCCTTACCCTGACCACTCTGTTGAACACTGTAAGCTACCATAACCTCCACACTCTGAATTCACCTTCTATGTGTGTGTGTGGATCAGTCGCTCAGTCACGTCTAACTCTCTGCAACTCCATGGACTGTGTCATACCAGAATCCTGTGTCCATGGAATTCTCCAGGCAAGAACACTGGAGTGGCTTGCTATTCTCTTCTTAAGAGATCTTTCTGACCCAGGGATTGAACTCAGGTCTTCTGCATTGCAGGCAGATTCTTTACCATCTGAGCCACCAGGGAAGCCTGAATTGACCTCATCCCTGTACAATTTCTATTTCATAACACTTAGCAATCTCCAAAGCACTGTATTATTCATTTATTGTATTCATTGGGTGCTGTCTCCTTCCTTCCCAATAAAATATAAAAATTTGCACAAGAAAGTGACTTATCTGCTGTGTTCACTGAGTTTATCCCCAGCATCCAGAACTGTGCCTCACTCATGGCAAACAGACTCTTTAAAAATAGTAACAGATCAATGAATTATGATCTTACCAAGACTGATTGACCTTACCAAGATCATATATTTTCAACAGTTATCTGCTGCATGGAGTTTGCAAGAGCCCAGTGGATGTTCATGAAAAGTGGAAAACTGGAAGGTCCACAGGTCACCTTGTTAAGATCAGAAAGTGATCAGGGCCTAGGACTTCACAATTGTCAAGTGTCTAGAATGCCCAACATTCTCCTAGGACTAATCTGGCAGTAAGGGAAGCATTGCTAGACAGGTTTTGGTGAAAGTAGGGTCGGTCTTACCTATATAGGATGCTACCAGGATGAATAACTTTCAAATTCTTGAGAAATAACAGGAGAGTTTATGAGTCTCACTCATGAATCCCTTTTCACAACTATCTCTTTATTCAATGAAGATATAAAAAATAAAAATAATGCTTAATTGAATGCAATATTTATTACTTCTACATGGTCATCCCTATTGGCTCTCAATCTTTTTTATAAACTTTCAATTCATGACTGACATTTTCTCCTAGTCTTAAAAAAAAAAAAAGCACTTTAACCTTGTTAGTCAAATAGCTGAAATGCAAAGGTGAAAATTGTAAAGATTTGAGATTTTTTTCTCTCGTCCTACAAATACAAGTTGTTCCCTTTCAGGTTATTCTTTAACATTTTCTAATTTCTGAAGTTTCATTTTCTGAAGTTGTACTTAGAAGAAAAAAGGTTGCAAAGAGCTATAAGCCCCTATGAAGCCACATATGGCTCCCAACACATAAACCAAAGCCACAAATTGATATGTATAAAACTTCGAAAGTTTAAGAACGTGCTTCTGGGATATGTGACTGAAAAGTTTGGACACTGTCGATTCTAGTGAGGTGACTGTACCTAGAGCCTGTTTACAGAGTGAAGCAAGTCAGAAAAAGAAAAACCAACATCATATATTAATTCACACGTATAGAATTTAGAAAAATGGTACTGATGAACCTATCTGCAGAGTCAGAACAGAGATTCAGACATAGAGGACCGTCTTGTGGACACGGTGGGAAAAAGAGAGGGCGGGACGAATCGAAAAGAGTAGCACTGAAACAAATATATTACCATGTGGAAAATAGAGGCAGAAAGCCGGCGCGTTCACACGGGGAGCTCAGCCTGGGGCGCTGACACCTAGAGGGGTGGTACGGCGCGAGGGATGGGAGGGAGGTTCCAGAGGGAGGGGACATCTCTCTACTTATAGCTGATTCACACTGTTGTGTGGCAGAAACAAATGCAACATTGTAAAGCAATTATCTTCCAATTAGAAAAATAATTTTTAAAGGTATTGACACTGTGAATGACAAGGAGACAGTGTGCTCCCTGGTTGGAAAAAAAAAAAAATCCTAGCTCGTTCTGGCATCGCACACCATGCTTGAACTTGTCCACTATTTAGTAGGTTACAGCATGCCAACTTTACAGAGGAAATGTTTATGAAGGAAAAGTTTCAGCTCTCTTTCTTTAGCCTTCTGTATCTTGTCCAAAGCAGTTTTGCCAAAGCCAAAGTTTTAAGGGCTGGGCTCAATTTCTCCATTTTAACTAGGGAGCACACATAAAAGTGCCAACCAGTAAGAATAAACGGAGTGAGCTTCCTGCGCGAAGTGGTAGACTTCATTCGGCTAGCCACGCCAGAGCAAATACATCCACTGGGCTCGTTCAAAGCCAGTCAGATGTGGACTTGGTCCCAACAACAGCAAGTGGAAAAACTCAGTCCTCAAATCACCTCACTGTGGGTTTGCATGTTTTAAGTTATGCCTCCTGCAACCTAAATAGCAGCTATTTCAAACATGTTTTCATCCCCCAAATTCTAAAATGGATCTAATCACATAGTTGCATTTAAGTACGTTGTGTTTTTAAGTAAATACAGCAAACATGACCAACTTTCCCTTAAAACTAGAAGCATAGCAGATAAACAAAGATAATTTAAAGCCCAACATATTTAGGTATGAAGGAGGAAAAAAATAGCAATTTATTTTTTGAAAAATGATGAAAATAATTTTTTTAAAGAACTACCAATTTGCCTGGGAAATTTCAATTTTAAAGGCAATTTCAATGGTCTAAAATATTTGTATGAAATATTCCAAAGAATACTCACAGTAGACTGACTGCCATGGCTACGAAGCCTCTGATACGTGCATGTCCTAAGGTAAACTTTGGCAATATTGCCTATTACAATTATCTGAATAATTTTTTTTTTAATTAGATGACCAGGTCTGACTTTTGACCAGTTAAAAAAGAATTTCTGCAAGTTCAGGTGATTCTAAAATCCAGCCAGGGCTGTAAATTGAGAAGGTTTACAAACAAAAGGAAGGTAATAAGAATTGAGAGAAAAATGTTTTGCACACTTGCCTGATGATCCATGTCTCCTGGAATGCTCTGAACATCTGTTGCATGCCAATTTCTGGGGAAAAGCTTGGGAAATATATTTTTAAACAGGAGCACAACAATCTTTATCACCAGGAGCCTGTCTTCTAGAAGACGAAATGTAACAATATAAAAGCTTAAGCAGGGGAGAAGGCAATGGCAGCCCACTCCAGTACTCTTGCCTGGAAAATCCCATGGACGGAGGAGCCTGGTAGGCTGCAGTCCATGGGGTCGGTGAGAGTTGGACACAACTCAGTGACTTCACTTTTGCTTTTCACTTTCATGCATTTGAGAAGGAAATGGCAACCCACTCCAGAGTTCTTGCCAGGAGAATCCCAGGGATGGCGGAGCCTGGTGGGCTGCTGTCTATGGAGTCGCACAGAGTAGGACACTGAAGCAACTTAGCAGCAGCAGCAGATACCCAAGGAAAGCAAAATGGAGAACTGGAGAACAAAATGTTACTAAAGTTGCTTCCAAATCACCATCTGAGCCTTTTTCAGATAAGGCTTAAGTGTTACTCGTTCAGTTCTATCCGACTCTTTGTGACCCCGTGGACTGTAGCCCATCAGGCTTCTCTGTCCATGGAATTCTCCAGGCAAGAATACTGGAGTGGGTTGTCATTTCTTTCTCCAGGGGATCTTCCCAACCGAGAGATCAAACCTAAGTCTCCTACATTGCAGGCAGATTCTTTACCATTTGAGCGACGAGGGAAGCCCTAAGGTATAAGGTCTACATTAACTGAGGCACACTTCAGCAGACGTTCAGGTTTCCCTTAACATTTCTCGTTGAAACCCCAAGGAAAAGGCAAGGTGAAAAAGGTCAAGAGCAAGATGACATTGTCAGGCACTGGGCTGTAGCTTTGGAGGACAGGGGATTTTCTAGGAAGGGTTAGATCGGGGGCAGATCCTCTCATGTCATCTTCCTGTCCTCACATAGATTCACTCTCTTCACATCACACACTGTGTTCTGTTCACAGTCTTTTGTCATGTTGAGCTGGGGCCTGGAGTTCCTTCAGAGGAGCAGGGATCTCCAGCTCCACAAAGCCTGATAATACATTTGATTTGGCCATTTAATTGTATGCTAAAACAGTCTTTTTAAGTATCTGATTGCATTGTGCTATTTGTCTTACTAGCTTATACTGTTTTATTTTTAGTAGCTTGTTTTGCTATTTCTCCCTTGGAATACTGGAGTATTGTGGTAGTCACTGAAAATCCATCTTTCTACACAAGTCCCCAACCCTTGAGATCTAATGCTTGAAGATCTGATATGAAGCTGATGTAATAATAATAGAAATAAAGTGCATAATAAATGTAATATGCTGGAATCATCTTGAAACCATCACCCCACATTTCATGGTCCATGGAAAAATTGTCTTCTACAAAACCAGTCCCTGATGCCTAAAAGATTGGAGACTAATGCTTATCAAACTATAACATAAAGAGGGCAAAGGCAGGCTTTCAGAGTGCGCCATTGAATTTCCTGTGAGACCCCATGACATCAGTGGGAATGCCCAGAGGAGCAACAGAGAAGCTTGATGGGCACAGAAATATTCTAGTGGGATACAACAGTGTCACCAGCAGGACATGGTGATACCAGGAACTCCGTGTCAAAGAATGCAGAAGAGAATCTTAGGAACCAATGGAGGAACCACTAGAATATTCAGATAAAACTTTGTTTCTATTGAGCATGACTTGAGGTTCTATGAAATGAAGAGCAAAGCCAGAAAGACTGGAGAGGTTACTGTACCACGGGTGTGTGTGCATGCATACTTTCTCTTCAGTTGTGTCTGACTGTGTGCCACCCTTATGGTCTATAGGCCCCTCTGTCCATGCAGATTCTACAGGCAAGAATACTGGAGTGGGTTGCCATGCCCTCCTCCAGGGGATCTTCCTGACCCAGAGATCAAACCCAGGTATCCTGCATTGCAGGCAAACTCCTTACCATCTGAGCCACCAAAGAAGCCAAAAATATAATACTGTAATGTATTTTTGTTATCTAATACAAATATTCTTCAATAATAGTTATTCACTGTATTGGCTAATATTTTTTCAATATACCCTTATTCTGTTACTTTAGACTGTGTATGTTTTTTTTTCTTTTCCCTATAGTTTACTACTGTAAATACCTTTTTTTTTAAATTGAAGGCTAATTACTTTACAATATTGTAGTGGTTTCTGCCATACAATGACATGAATCTGCCACAGGTGTACTTGTGTTCCCCATCCTGAACCCCCTTCCCACCTGTCTCCCCATCCCATCCCTCTGGGTCACCCCAGTGTACCAGCCCTGAGCACCCTGTCTCATGCATTGAACCTGGACTGGTGATCTGTTTCACATGTGATAATATACATGTTTTGATGCCATTCTCTCAGATCATCCCACCCTTGCCTTNCTTTTTCTTCTCACCTTTTTTTCTTCTTTTCATGTTCTTCTTTCTCTTCCTCTTCTTCTGACCTTCTTCTTCTTCCTCTTATTTTTTAATTCTTCTTATTCTTCTTTTTCTTCTTCTTCTCAGCTTTTCTTCTTCTTCTCACGTTCTTCTTTTTCTCACCTTCTTCTTCTTCTTCTACTTCTCAGCATCTTCTTATTCTTCTTCTCACCTTCNGGTTATCATTACCATCTTTCTAAATTCCATATATGTGTGTTAGTATACTATATTGGTGTTTTTCTTTCTGACTTACTTCATTCTGTATAATAAGCTCCAGTTTCATCCACCTCATTAGAACTGATTCAAATGTGTTCTTTTTGATGACTGAGTAATATTCCATTGTGCGTATGTACCACAGCTTTCTTATCCATTCATCTGCTGATGGACATCTAGGTTGCTTCCATGTCCTGGCTATGACAAACAGTGCTGTGATGAACATTGGGATACACGTGTCTCTTTCAATTCTGGTTTCCTCAGTGTGTATTCCCAACAGTGTTATAAGGAATCAATATTATCAACATCACTGACTTTGAGGAACTGCAAAACTTAGGTTCTTTAGTTCTGAGACCCAAATCNATCAGATTGGCTAGTTTTCTGTGATTATGGTTTCAGTGTGTCTGTCCTCTGAGGCCCTCTCACAACACCTACCATCTTACTTGGGTTTCTCTTATCTTGGACGTAGGATATCTCTTCATGGCTGCCCTGTCAAAGCAAAACCATTGCTCCTTACCTTGGATGAGGGGTATATCCTCACAGCCGCCCCTTCTGACCTTGAACATGGAGTAGCTCCTCTCAGCCCTCCTGATGGACTATGGATGGAGGTTCATGACACTGTACAGGAGACAGGGATCAAGACCATCCCTATGGAAAAGAAATGCAAAAAAGCAAAATGGCTGTCTGAGGAGGCCTTACAAATTGCTGTGAAAAGAAGAGAAGTGAAAAGCAAAGGAGAAAAGGAAAGATATAAGCATCTGAATGAAGAGTTCCAAAGAATAGCAAGAAGAGATAAGAAAGCCTTCCTCAGTGATCAATGCAAAGAAATAGAGGAAAACAACAGAATGGGAAAGACTAGAGATCTCTTCAAGAAAATCAGAGATACCAAGGGAACATTTCATGCAAAGATGGGCTCAATAAAGGACAGAAATGGTAGGGACCTAACAGAAGCAGAAGATATTAAGAAGAGGTGGCAAGAATACACAGAAGAACTGTACAAAAAAGATNATACCAAGGGACTATTTCATGCAAAGATGGGCTTGATAAAGGACAGAAATTGTATGGACCTAACAGAAGCAGAAGATATTAAGAAGAGGCGCCAAGAATACACAGAAGAACTGTACAAAAAAAATATCTTCATGACCTAGATAATCACAGTGGTGTGATCACTCACCTATTTCCAGACATCCTGGAATGTGAAGTGAAGTAGGCCTTAGAAAGCATCACTATGAACAAACCTAGTGGAGGTGATGGCATTCCAGTTGAGCTATTTCAAATCCTGGAAGATGATGCTGTGAAAATGCTGCACTCAATATGCCAGCAAATTTGGAAAACTCAGCAGTGGCCACAGGACTGGAAAAGGTCAGTTTTCATTCCNTTTGGAAAATTCAGCAATGGCTACAGGACTGGAAAAGGTCAGTTTGCATTCCAATCCCAAAGAAAGGCAATACCAAGGAATGTTCAAACTACCACACAATTGCACTCATCTCACATGCTAGTAAAGTAATTCTCAAAATTTTCCAAGCCAGGCTTCAGCAATATGTGAACCATGAACTTCCAGGTGTTCAAGCTGGTTTTAGAAAAAGCAGAAGACCAGAGATCAAATTGCCAACATCCACTGGATCATCGAAAAAGCTAGAGAGTTCCAGAAAAATATCTATTTCTGCTTTATTGACTATGCCAAAGCCTTTGACTCTATGGATCACAATAAACTGTGGAAAATTCTTCAAGAAATGGAAATACCAGACCATCTGGCCTGCCTCTTGAGAAACCTATATGCAGGTCAGGAAGCAACATAGAACTGGACATGGAACAACAGACTGGTTCCAAATAGGAAAAGGAGTACGTCAAGGTTGTATATTGTCACCCTGCTTATTTAACTTCTTCTGCAGAGTACATCATGAGAAACGCTAGGCTGGAAGAAGCATAAGCTTGAATCAAGATTGACGGGGTAAGTATCAATACCCTCAGATATGCAGATGACACCACCCTTATGGTAGAATGCGAAGAGGAACTAAAAAGCCTCTTGATGGAAGTGAAAGAGGAGAATGAAAAAGTTGGCTTAAAACTCAGCATGCAGAAAACTAAGATCATGGCATCTGGTCCCATCACTTCATGGGAAATAGATGGGGAAACAGTGGAAAAGTGGAAACAGTGTCAGAGTTTATTTTGGGGGGCTCCAAAATCACTGCAGATGGTGATTGCAGCCATGAAATTAAAAGATGCTTACTCCTTGGAAGGAAAGTTATGACCAACCTAGATAGCATTTTCAAAAGCAGAGACATAACTTTGTCAACAAAAGTCCATCTACTCAAGGCTATAGTTTTTCCTGTGGTCATGTATGGATGTGAAAGTTGGACTGTGAAGAAAGCTGAGTGCTGAAGAATTGATGCCTTTGAACTGTGGTGTTGGAGAAAACGCTTGAGAGTCCCTTGGACTACAAGGAGATCCAACCAGTCCATTCTAAAGGAGATCAGTCCTGGGATTTCTTTGGAAGGACTGATGTTGAAGCTGAAACTCCAATACTTTGACTACCTCATGCGAAGTGTTGACTCATTGGAAAAGACCCTGATGATGGGAGGGATTGGGGGCAGGAGGAGAAGCGGACAACAGAGGATGAGATGGCTGGATGGCATCACCAACTCAATGAACGTGAGTTTGAGTGAACTCTAGGAGTTGGTGATGGACAGGGAGGCCTGGCGTGCTGCGATTCATGGGGTCACAAAGAGTTGGACACGACTGAGTGACTGAATGGGACTGAACTGATATAAGACACAGTAATAATTTAATTTATGCCATGGTTAATTGATTACTATCCTATCTACAGTACATCATGCAAATTATCTGAAGCACTTATTCCCAGTCAATGTTAATGCTGTATGAAAAGCGGAAAAGTCCTCAGCAGGTATTCATGCAGTCTACCTCCACTGAGTGAGTTAAATGGTACCTTGGAAAGGTTAATATCAAAAATGGAGCATTTATCTGGGAGTTTTTCTAGTATGCCATTAAATTAATAAAGACTTTAAAATAATATTTAAATATGAAACTTTGTATCCATTTATAAATCTGTAGAGACAAAATCATGATTACTTCTAATCAAAATTAGCTAAAGTAGCTTTTCTGTTTGCACTGGTGTCAAGGAAGGCAGGAAACTAATATTTCTGGCATCTTTTACTTACAGAAACTTTCAAATGTTTTTTCACTTAGTCTTTACAACAATCTTATGAATGTGGCTTATTATTTTTATTTTACAGCTGAGGAAATAGAGACACATAAGCAATTTTCTAAGTAAATGACAGGGCAGTGATTCAAATTCATTTAGTTCAGAGAAATTTTGTGGCAAATTACTGAGAAACTGTGATTTTAAAAAATTATTGTTGTTCAGTCACTAAGCTGTGTTCTATTCTTTGCAACACCATGGACTGCAGCACAACAGGCTTCCCTGTACTTCACCATCTCCTGGAGCTTGCTCAAACTCTTGTCCATTGAGTCAGTAAATATTAAGGGTTGATTTCCTTTAGATTTGACTGGTTTGATCTCTTTGCAGTCCAAGGGACTCTCAAGAGTCTTCTCCAGCACCACAGTTAGAAAGCATCAATTCTTCAGTGTCCATCTTCTTCTTTATGGTCCAGTTCTCACATCTGTACATGATTACTGGAAAAAACATAGCTTTGATTATGCACCTTTGTTGGCAAAGTGATATCTCTCCTTTTTAGTATGCTGTCTAGGTTTGTCATAGCTATTCTTCCAAGGAGAAGGGTCTTTTAATTTCATGGTTGAAGTTACCAACCACAGTGAATTTGGAAACTGAGAAAATAAACTCTGTCACTGTTTCCATTTTTTCCCTGTCTATTTGCCATGAATTGATGGGACTGGATACCATGATCTTAGTTTTTTGAATGTTGAGTTTTAAGCCAGATTTTTCACTCTCTGGTTCTTCTGCCTTTTCTAAACCCAGTTTGTAAAGTGATATTTTTTTCTGTATTTTATAAAAAATTGTGAACGATTTTCATAATACAATTCAGTCCATCTTAAAAAGGGCTAGAAGAAGATTACAAAGAAATTAGTATATTTCAGAATCAGAGCAGTAGGAGGAAAGATTAACCATTCCATTAGACCTTTTGAAATGATCTTCTGTTAATACTGTGTGTATGCTCAGTTGATTCAGTCATGTCCAAATCTACGACCCTATGGACTATAGCCCACCAGGTTCCTCTGTCCATGGGATTCTCCAGACAAGAACACTGGAGTCGGTTGCCATGTCCTCCTCCTCTATTAATATGAGTGCAATCTAAATCAGTTTTGAACTACAGAGGCCTATTGAATTCTCTAGAGTATTTTTTAAATTATTTTATTTGTTGTTTTGTCATAGTGATAGTAATCTGAAAAATAGTCATTAATTGCTTACGCATAAATACTGCCTTCTGGTCCTGATGCTTGCATTTCTTTATATGTAACCTCTAATCCTTCCCGGTACAGGATAATGAGAAAACAGAAATCAACATAATAATTTATGTGACATTTAAACTACCTAATTTTAGGACTCACTAGAAAGCTACAGTAACTAAGACAGTATTGATACTGAGAGTAAAAACAGGTAAACAGATCAATGCTGTAGATTAGACAATATCAGTGTTGACAAGGAAGTGAAACAAAAGAAGTTTCAAACATTTCTGGTAAAGTTGCACAATTTTGAATTGTTTGGAATCTTCTTATAAAGTTAAACATCAAACATCACTTACCATACCAGTCAATAATAAATACAAAAAACAGATGTACAAAAAAGACTTCTAAATGAAAGTTTGTAACAGTTTTATTGAAAATAACAGCTTGAAACAATGGAAATGCTTGCCAATTGCGGAATAGATAAATAAATAATGGTATATGCATAAAATAGAAAACCACTTAGATATTAAAAGAATAATAGTACTGGCATGCACAACAAAATGAATGAATCTCAAAAGTATTATGCTTTCAAAAGGACCCAGATACAAAANTGTTGGCAAAGTGATATCTCTCCTTTTTAGTATGCTGTCTAGGTTTGTCATAGCTATTCTTCCAAGGAGAAGGGTCTTTTAATTTCATGGTTGAAGTTACCAACCACAGTGAATTTGGAAACTGAGAAAATAAACTCTGTCACTGTTTCCATTTTTTCCCTGTCTATTTGCCATGAATTGATGGGACTGGATACCATGATCTTAGTTTTTTGAATGTTGAGTTTTAAGCCAGATTTTTCACTCTCTGGTTCTTCTGCCTTTTCTAAACCCAGTTTGTAAAGTGATATTTTTTTCTGTATTTTATAAAAAATTGTGAACGATTTTCATAATACAATTCAGTCCATCTTAAAAAGGGCTAGAAGAAGATTACAAAGAAATTAGTATATTTCAGAATCAGAGCAGTAGGAGGAAAGATTAACCATTCCATTAGACCTTTTGAAATGATCTTCTGTTAATACTGTGTGTATGCTCAGTTGATTCAGTCATGTCCAAATCTACGACCCTATGGACTATAGCCCACCAGGTTCCTCTGTCCATGGGATTCTCCAGACAAGAACACTGGAGTCGGTTGCCATGTCCTCCTCCTCTATTAATATGAGTGCAATCTAAATCAGTTTTGAACTACAGAGGCCTATTGAATTCTCTAGAGTATTTTTAAAATTATTTTATTTGTTGTTTTGTCATAGTGATAGTAATCTGAAAAATAGTCATTAATTGCTTACGCATAAATACTGCCTTCTGGTCCTGATGCTTGCATTTCTTTATATGTAACCTCTAATCCTTCCCGGTACAGGATAATGAGAAAACAGAAATCAACATAATAATTTATGTGACATTTAAACTACCTAATTTTAGGACTCACTAGAAAGCTACAGTAACTAAGACAGTATTGATACTGAGAGTAAAAACAGGTAAACAGATCAATGCTGTAGATTAGACAATATCAGTGTTGACAAGGAAGTGAAACAAAAGAAGTTTCAAACATTTCTGGTAAAGTTGCACAATTTTGAATTGTTTGGAATCTTCTTATAAAGTTAAACATCAAACATCACTTACCATACCAGTCAATAATAAATACAAAAAACAGATGTACAAAAAAGACTTCTAAATGAAAGTTTGTAACAGTTTTATTGAAAATAACAGCTTGAAACAATGGAAATGCTTGCCAATTGCGGAATAGATAAATAAATAATGGTATATGCATAAAATAGAAAACCACTTAGATATTAAAAGAATAATAGTACTGGCATGCACAACAAAATGAATGAATCTCAAAAGTATTATGCTTTCAAAAGGACCCAGATACAAAAGTATATGTACTGTGCAATCTCATTCGTATGAAATTCCAGAAGAGGCAAAACTAATCTATAGTGGCAGAAAGCAGATCAGTAATTGCCTGATGCTGGGAGTGGGCAGGGGAAAATTAATAAAGAGACAGTGGGGGCTTTTTGGAATAATGAAAGTGTTTTATATCTTTAATATACTGATGTTTGCATAAATACATCTTTCTCAAAATTCATAAAATCATATGATTTGTATAGGTGCAATGTATTGTACATACATTATTCAGTAAAGTCTATTTAAAGAACCAAAACAGCTTTAAAAAATTTTCAACTACAGTAAGTTCCAAAGTGCCTTTCAGTCCCATCTTATAAAATGTTTCATTACCATTTTTAAAATAATCTGTTTTCCAGAGTCTTTAAACATTTTTATGACCTAACTTCAAGGCAAATCAGCAATAATGGTGAGGACCTTTTGTACTCTAAATACCAGAGTTTTCTTCTACCCAGTATTTTCTTCTGAAACTAGCCTAGGAATAACAAAAAGAGGGTTTGAAAATTAAAAAAAAAAAAAAAAAGTCTGAGACTCCCAAGGAAATAAGATTATCCAAATCAGTTAATCCTAAAGGAAATCAACTTCAAATATTCATTGGAAGGACTGTGCTGAAGTTGAAGCTCCAATACTTTGGCTACCTGATGTGAAGAGTCAACTCACTGGAAAAGACCTTGATGCTGGGAAAGATTGAGGGCAGGAGAATAAAGGGGTGACAGAGGATGACATGGTTGGAAGGCATCATCATGGACATCATGGACGTGGACATGATTTTGAGCAAACTCCGGGAGATAGTGAAGAACAGGGAAGCCTGGTGTACTGCAGCACATGGGGTCACAAAGAGTCGGACATAACTTAGCGACTTGAACAACAACAAAAATAGACATAGGAACATAAATACCACAATCAGTTCTAAATCTGTCTAAACGATCAACGACAGTTAAATGGCAATGGGAATACCAGAAGTGATTTTGAATCTGTCTGCTTGATTGTTGACAGTTCACTTCAGTATATATACCTCTACAACTAAGATAAAACATCACCATACTTTGGCTTCTATTTGCATTATAAAACATGCTTCTAAGATTGACTTCAATCAACTCCTTCCTGTATAACTAGCATGACCCAAAACAAGGTCTTCCTAAAGATTTTATCAATATTCTTTACTCTACAAGATTAACCTTAATCATTAGACCTCTCCTTTGCTTATACTGGCACTTCAGCACTTACCTTGCAGATACTGAAAGTGAAAGAAAGTGAAAATGTCAGTTGCAAAGTCATATCCAACTCTTTGCAACCCCATGGACTATAGCCTGACAGGCTCCTCTGTCCATGGAATTCTCCAGGCAAGAATACTGGAGTGGGTTGCCATTCTCTTCTCCTGAGGATCTTCTTGACCCAGGGAAGATACTGCTGCTACTGGTCAAGTTCTTTGGCCATTCTCAGATCTCATTTTACACATGGCAAAAATGTGACATGGAAAAACTAAAGATTTTGTTTTTAATATAACTAATGATTATATAACTAATATAATACTGTGGGAACTAAACATCACTCTATTAATAACAGGTATGATATTTTTTTCCTGCCAGCATTCACATATAAATACATACAAACATGCACATACATCACAGACATAAAATTCTTTAAGGCAATAGAGGCTATGTAAATTAATTTCATGGTTACTCAATCTTTTTTGACTTATACTTTAAGGATTTGAAGATAAACACATGTCTCAGTTCAGTTCAGTCACTCATTCGTGTCCGACTCTTTGCGACCCCATGAATCGCAGCACGCCAGGCCTCCCTGTCCATCACCATCTCCTGGAGTTCACTCAGACTCACATCCATTGAGTCAGTGATGCCATCCAGCCATCTCATTCTCGGTCATCCCCTTCTCCTCCTGTCCCCAATCCCTCCCACCATCAGAGTCTTTTCCAGTGAGTCAATTCTTCGCATGAGGTAGCCAAAGTACTGGAGTTTCAACTTTAGCATCATTCCTTCCAAAGAAATCCCAGGGTTGATCTCCTTCAGAATGAACAGGTTGGATCTCCTTGCAGTCCAAGGGACTCTCAGGAGTCTTCTCCAATACCACAGTTCAAAAGCATCAATTCTTTGGCACTCAGCCTTCTTCACAGTCCAAATCTCATATCCATACATGACTACTGGTAAAACCATAGCCTTGACTAGATGGACCTTAGTCGGCAAAGTAATGTCTCTGCTTTTGAATATATTATCTAGGTTGGTCATAACTTTTCTTGCAAGGAGTAAGCATCTTCTAATCATGGCTGCAGTCACCATCTGCAGTGATTTTGGAGCCCAAAAAGATAAAGTCTGACACTGTTTCCACTGTTTCCCCATCTATTTCCCATGAAGTGATGGGACCGGATGCCATGATCTTCGTTTTCTGAATGTTGAGCTTTAAGCCAACTTTTTCGCTCTCCTCTTTCACTTTCATCAAGAGGTTTTGTAGCTTCTCTTCACTTTCTGCCATAAGGGTGGTGTCATCTGTATATCTGAGGTTGTTGATATTTCTCATGGCAATCTTGATTCCAGCTTGTGCTTCTTCCAGTCCAGAGTTTCTCATGATGTACTCTGCATAGAAGTTAAATAAGCAGGGTGACAATATACAACCTTGACGTACTCCTTTTCCTATTTGGAACCAAGGGGGTATGATTTACTAAATGAGACATTCAGGTAAGAAATAACAGTTATGTGGTAAATAGAAACAAAATAAACTAGATTCATATTCTAGACTCCTGCTTATTTGCAATATAATGTTGTAAAAGTTAACTATTCTCTTAGAGTTTCAAGTTTTTAATCCATAAAATGCAAATAATAAAACATACTTTGAAAGACTATTGGGACATTTTAAGATTCGTTAATAACATAATTAAAATCACAACGTTTAAGAAAAAAGTTGTTATTTCATTTCACCAATATCATTACTCCCAATAAAACAAGTAGAAAGTGTTCTATGAACATACATGAGAGAATGGTTGTGATTTTGAAAAGAAAGTGATAGGTGGAATGGGCTTGCAAGAATAGGAATAAGTTCAGTGGGAAGGAATCCTGATGTGGGAATGGAGATAGTAATGGAAACAGTCCAGCCAGTAGCTTGCTATTCTTTAGTCACTGAGTCGTGTCTGACTCTTTGTGACCAGATGGACTAAGCATGCCAGGCTTCCCTGTCCTTCACTGTCTCCCAGAGTTTGCTCAAATTCATGTCCATTGAGTCAATGACGCTATATAATCATCTCATCCTCTGTCACTCCCTTCTTCTCCTGCCCTCAGTCTTTCTCAGCATCAGGGCCTTTTGCAATGAATTGACCCTTCTCATCAGGTGGCCAAAGTATTGGAGCTTCATCTTCAGAATGAGTCCTTCCAATGAATATTCAGAGCTGAGGGTGACCTCCTTCAAAAGGTCCCATGCTCACACTGCTGCACTTTGCCCCTGAACCTGCAGTAGGCCACTGCCAACTCACACCTCTGCCAGAAAATCCTGGACACTCACGGACAAGCCTGGGTCAGCCTCTTGTGGAGTAGCTGTTCCTTTCTCCTGGGTCCTTGTGCACATAAGGTTTTGTTTGTGCCCTCCAAGGGTCTGTTTCCCAGTCCTGTGTAAGTTCTGGCAGCTCTATGGTGGGGCTAATGGCGACCTCCTCCAAGAGTGCCAGGGTCCAGCCCCCGCAGGATCCAGGAAAACCCAAAGGAGAAACGGTGTCAGCGGTTGATTTAGAGAGAGATAAGGAAAGAATGTTGAAGATAAGAAAATAGAGGAGAGAAAGAGGCTGATATTCCTTGGTCTACATAGGAAGTCAATAAAACTCTGAGACAAGAAGTTTGCCCTGTTCACAGAGGCCACAGGTGCCTTCCCTGTCTCCCGAGGGAGTGAAGATGCAGAACGTCTTCCCGTTCAGGTCTTAGAAACCCGGGCAGATAAGTGAACGCAGGGAGCCTCTATGCTCCAAGGGATCAGCCTGAATAAGAGAGGGAGAGGGAGAGAGAGAGAATGATTGACACAGGGAGACAAGCTGCTTTGGTGAGTGAGGCCCATTTACTTTATTTTTAACTTCACTTTTATACTTCAACTTGTACATAGAGGGAAAAGAAAGCTGCAACATCATACAGAGTCAGCCAAAATATTCCAGCAGTTTTGCCCTTTTTGAAACCAGGATTTTTTTTTTGCATACCTTTTTCACAAATGATGTTGTGTACAGTATCTTCTGACCTTGGAGGCCTGTGAACATTTTATAACCCTCTTTTGATAAAGGTCGTTCAACCAGAAAAACTATTTTCCCTCAAAGTGTTTTTCTTTATATTTCTAATCTATGTCAGCCTCAGAAAATGCCAGAGTTACATTTCTCACAGAGTAAAGGTGCAGTGAGTTACAAGAAAGAACCAATTAGCTCAAAGATCTGATGTGGTAAAATTCAAGGCTACACTTATTTTTCTTACATTCTTACTATGTTAACTAATGCATTCCCAGGTGCACAGTGGATAAGAGATATGGGAACTTAGCAACAAGCATTGGCCCAATAATGAAATCCAGCACTACTCTAATAACTTTTAATTCTTTGAAAGGCTCTATGTTTTAGGCTTTCCGTGCCTCTTACAGTTGGGAGGCTGTAAATAAACACATACATAGCTGTAAGAGTCTGGATTAGCCTGCCAAGCAAGCTAGAATGTTAACAGAGGGGGTTTGATTTGAAATATTCCTCTCATGTCCAGGAGACTTATTAGCTATAGCCCTAAGTTGATTTTCTCCAGAGAAAGGTGGTCAGGGTTAGTCCCCTGTTAATGTCAGAGGAGTTGGTGAAAGTCATGAAATAGTAAAACAGGCAGATTCTGGTTTGGGGGTAGATGCTTGAGGAAGCCTAGAGAGCCCCTTTATTCCTGAAGCCTTGCTTAACAGTTCTCTTCCACATGACCCTGTCATGGGTGGGATCTCCCATGGTGGCTCCCAGCACAAGAGGGCTTATGTAATACCCAAATCTGCTGCACCCAAATCTTCTACCCCTGCAGCAGACCCATACCTCTGCAGGAGACATTCACTCAAAGGCAGGTCTGGCTCAGTCTCTGTGAAGTCCCCTGGTGCACACAAGATTTTATTTGAGCCCTCCAAGCATCTCTGGAGGGTAGGGTGGGTGTTTGATTCTAAAGACAATTTCACCCCTCTTACCATCTTGCTAGGGCTGCTCCTCTGCTCTAGGACATGGAGTATCCCATTTGGTGGGATCCAATATTCTCCTATTGCCATTTGTTTAGCAGTGAGTTGTAACCCTGGAGTTCTCCCAGAAGAAGAAGAGTGCACATCCTTCTACTCCATCATCTTCTCATCATCAGATGGATCATCAAAAAAACAAGAAAGTTACAGAACATTTACTTCTGATTTATTGACTATGCCAAAGCCTTTGACTGTGTGAATCACAACAAACTGTGGAAAATTCTTAAAGAGATAGGAATACCAGACTACCTTACCTACCACCTGAAAAATCCGTATGCAGGTCAAGAAGAAATAGTTAGAATTGGACATGGAACAATAGACTGGCTCTAAATAGGCAAAGGAGTACAACAACACTGTACATTGTCACTCTGTTTATTTAACTTATATGCAGAGGACATGGTGTGAAATGCTGGGATGGATGAAGCACAAGCTGGAATCAAGATTGCCAGAAGAAATACCAATAACCTCAGATATGCAGATGGCACCACCTTTATGGGAGAAAGCAAAGAAGAAATAAACAGCCTCTTGATGAAAGTGAAAGAGGAGAGTGAAAAAGTTGGCCTAAAATTCAATATTCAGAAAACTAAGATCATGGCATCAGGTCCCATCACTTCATGGCAAGTAGATGGGAAACAATGGAAACAGTGATGGACTTTACTTCGGGGGGCTCCAAAATCACTGCAGATGGTGACTGCAGCCATGAGATTAAAAGACTCTTGCTCCTTGGAAGAAAAGCTATGACCAACCTTGACAGCATATTAAAAAGCAGAGACATGACTTTGCCAGCAAAGGTCCATCTAGTCAAATCTATGGTTTCTCCAGTAATCATGTATGGATGTGAGAGTGGGACTATAAAGAAAGCTGAGTACCAAAGAATTGATGCTTTTGAATTGTGGTGTTGGAGAAGATTTTTGAGAGTCTCTTGGACTGCAAGATCAAACCAGCCAATCCTAAAGGAAATCAGCCCTGAATATGCATTAGAAAGACTGATGCTGAAGCTGAAACTCCAATATTTTGATTGGAAAAGACCCTGATGCTGGGAAAGATTGAAGGAGGGAGGAGAAGGGGACAACAGAGGATGAGGTGGTTGGATGTCGTCACCAACTCAATGGACATGAGTTTGGGTAGTCTCCAGGAGTTGGTGATGGACAGTGAAGCCTGGCCTGCTGAAGTCCACGGGGTCACAAAGAGACAGATACAACTGAGCGACTGAACTGAACTTTCTTTAGGATTGATTGGTTTGAGCTAAAACAGACATAAATCTCTAGAAGTATAAATAAGTATAAGTAATATTTTTACAAGATACATATTTCTACTTGGCATTGCCATTAATACATTACTTCATTCCATTCTCCCAATAGTCCTAAGACTTAGATACTTCAATATTGTCATTTTACAGATGAGAAAACAGGAACACAGATATTGCAACTTGCCCAAAGTCGCTAATTATTCCATGGTATGCCTTGGAATCCTGGGCAGAACATGAGGGCCTACACCCTGTCCATTACACAATAAGAAGTGTAATTTAATGTACACAACTCCTTTATATATTTTTCAAGGCAATTCATGTCAGTCAAGTCCTTCAGAAGCCAATGAAGACATTTAAAAGACCAGTATATTCGAAAAAGATTTTAGTTCAGTTCAGTCACTAAGTCACGTCTGACACTTTGTGATCCCGTGGACTGCAGCATGCCAGGCTTCCCTGTCTATCACCAAATCCCAGAGCTTGCTCAAACTCATGTCCATTGAATCCGTGATGCCATCCAACAATCTCATCCTCTGTCGTCTCCATCTCCTCCCGCCTTTGATAATTCTCAGCATCGGGGTCTTTTCCAGGGAGTCAGTTCTTTGCATCAGGTGGCCAAAGTGTTGGAATTTCAGCTTCAGCATTAGTCCTTCCAATGAATATTCAAGACTGATTTTGTTTACAATTGACTGGTTTTAACTCATTGTATTCCCAGGGACTTTCAAGACTCTTTTCCAACACAACAATTCAAAAGCATCTGTTCTTCAGCACTCAACTTTCTTTATGGTCCAACTCTCACATCCATACATGACTACTGGAAAAACCATAGGTTTGACTAGATAGACTGTTATCAGCAAGTAATGTCTCTGCTATTTAATATGCTATCTATGTTGGTCATAGCTTTTCTTCCAAGGAGCAAGTGTCTTTTAATTTCAGCTGCAGTCACCACCTGCAATGATTTTGGAGACCAAGAAAATAAAACCTCTCACTATTTCCATTGGTTCCCTATCTATTTGCCATGAAGTGATGGGACCAGATGCCATGATCTTAGTTTTCTGAATGCTGAGTTTTAACCCAGCTTTTTCACTCTCCTCTTTCACTTTCACCAAGAGGCTCTTTAGTTCTTTGCTTTCTGCCATAAGGGTGATGTCACCTTCGTATCTGAGGTTATTGATATTTCTCCCAGCAACCTTGATTCCAGCTTGTGCTTCATCCAGCCCAGCATTTCACATGATGTACTCTTCATATAAGTTAAATAAGCAGAATGACAATATACAGCCTTGACATACTCATTTCCCAATTTGGAACCAGTCTGTTGTTCCATGTCCAGTTCTAATTGTTTCTTCTTGACCTGCCTCTCAGGAGGCAGATAAGGAAGTTTGGTATTCCTATCTTTTTAAGAATTTTCAACAGTTTGTTGTGATCCACACAGTTAAAGGCTTTAGTATAGTCAATGAAGCAGAAGTAGATGCTTTTCTGGAACTCTCTTGTTTTTCCTGTGATCCAGCAGATGTTGGCAATTTGATCTCTGTTTCCTCTGCCTTTTCTAAATCCAGCTTGAACATCTGGAAGTTCTCTGTTCATGTACTGTTAAAGCCTAGCTTGGAGAATTTTCAGCATTACTTTGCTAGAGTGTGAGATGAGTGCAGTTGTGCGGTAGTTTGAAGATTCTATTGCATTGCCCTTCTTTGGTATTGGAATGAAAATCTTTTCCAGTCCTGGGGCCACTGTTGAGTTTTCCAAATCTGCTGACATATTGAGTACATCACTTTAACAGCATCATCTTTTAGGATTTGAAATGGCTCAGCTGGAATTCCATCACCTCTGCTACCTTTGTTCATAGTGATGTTTCCTAAGACCCACTTGACTTTGCCCTGCTGGATGTCTGGCTCTAGGTGAATGATCACACCATTGTAGTTATCTGGATCATTAAGATATTTTTTGTATTTTTCTGCATATTGTTGCCACCTCTTCTTAATATCTTCTGCTTCTGTTAGGTTTATACCGTTTCTGTCCTTTATTGTGCCCATCTTTGCATGAAATGTTCCCTTGGTATCTCTAATTTTTTTGAAGAGATTTCTAGTCTTTCTCATTCTATTGTTTTTCTCTATTTCTCTGCATTGTTCACCTAGAAAGGCTTTCTTATCTCTCCTTGTTATTCTTTCGATAAAAATTAGGTGTTCACAAACTGCAGATTTTATTTTTTCATTACTCAGCTTATTTTCTATCACAGACTTTCAAGCAGTCAGATAATAAAAATTTAATATCCACTTGCCTTATTACTGATTTTAAATGTAGAGATGGGTAGGAGTTCCTGAGTATCCAGCACTTGTCTTATTATCTGTATATGTTGGCATCTTTTGAGATCAGCTGAGGAATCAATAATTCATTTCAGTCCATGAATTTCTGGCTAAACAGGCCAACGCTAATTCATAGTCCTTCCTATCCAAAAAGTTTCTTCAGACATGCAACCTGTCATATTCTTTTTGGGTACATAGGATTATTCTGATATTCCCCATCACACAAGTCACAGAGACTTACAGCATGAGAAGCTGCCTAGGACCTCTTACATCCTTGCTTCTCCTAGTTTAAGGAGCTATTTTTACTTATCGGGTACCAACCAGGTACATGAGAAAAATATTACCATAAGTTGAGCAGAGATATTTGAGATATCTGTCTACCTAAATCCATTTTGTGTTTTTCCTGGGACAGTGATAAATTCTCCCTTGCTGGGAGGTGTGACCACATGACTGGGTTTTAGCCAATCGGATGTGAGCTGCTTCCAGCCTGGCCACCAAGCCTTGCACACACGCTCTTCTATGTTCATTCCTCCTCTGTTGTCATGACAAAGACAAACGAATCCCCAGAGGTTGAAAAAATAGCAGTTGTACAAGCTGGAAAAGTCTTTGGTTCCTGAATGAGTAGACAGTCATAATCTGGAATACCAACCAGGACTCTTATTGATCAAGAAATAAACTTCTGTTTCTGCCCACCCGTTAGCAGTTTAAGTGTGTTTCTTACCACAGGCTACTTTATTATTCTGACTATATAATACACAGACTCATATGATTAAATATTTTGNAGGACTCTTATTGATCAAGAAATAAACTTCTGTTTCTGCCCACCCGTTAGCAGTTTAAGTGTGTTTCTTACCACAGGCTACTTTATTATTCTGACTATATAATACACAGACTCATATGATTAAATATTTTGAAAATGACGTTTATGTTCTGTAATACTGTACTGATGTGCCTCCTTGGGCTCTACTTTCAGAAGGGAATAGAAGCACCACTTTCACGCCAATCCCCTAAGTTTTTCTAGGATGTCTGAATGACCCCTCATTCATCCAAGAGAAGGGTCATCTCTCTTTTATAAAGGTCATTCAATATTTACCTACTTACTGCTTCTCCATCTTACTCTCTTCTTTCCCCAGCTCTAAGAAGCTATTATTTTAGCGGGAGGCAGGAAGTTTTGTGTTACTCATCAAGTACCCCATTTTTAATCATGGTGAAGAGATTAGAAGGTTATTAATTGTCCTTTGGAAATTACTCACAGAGAAATAAGTAATGTTCTAGCTGACCAATTAAGAGAAAAGCAAAGAGGTCAAAGAAAAGCAAAGGTGAGGGAATCTCTGTNTGAAGAAGCCAGCAAGCAGGAAATATTAATGGGCATAGACAATTAAGCCTCAATAAAAGTCTATTTTTCTCTACCCAAAGGGCTAGGAAAGAGTCAAACTAAACAATGGCACTCAACTCCAAACAAGTACTGCAGAGAAAGCTGCTGTCCCATGACCTGCCCTCCCACACCCACTTCTGCTGGTACGGTGTCCGAAAAGGCTGAGTAAGGGCCTGGGAAGTCTGTCTCCATGAAGCTTTAATGCATCCCACCCTACCCTGGTGTCAGATACTGCATGAGGAGTCTGGACTTCTAGCTTCGCACTGTGGTAATGAAACTCTCCTCCCTCTCTGTGTTCCAGAGGCATCAGATGAAGGCTAGCGAAGGGTCAGAACTTCTACTCCTGCCACCCCATCCCTGTCTCACATATCAGCAGAGGACATCTGTGCAAAATAAGCAGGCATTCTAGCCACAGAGGTATCAGCAAAGGTCTAGACCAAAGCCTGAATTCTAACCCCCAGCCCCAAAGCAATGAGGTGCCTCTCAACCACGTCCTCCCTTACTGTGGGGTTAACAAGTAGAGAAACCTAGATTTCCTAGGTTTACTGTAGGGAAACCTAGATTTCTAGCCACTTCTAGCAGTAATGAAGTTCCCACATCGTTTGCCAGCTCCAGAGGAGGTCTGTAAAACAAAAGATTTAGATGAGATCTAGTTTCATTATACAATATTCAAAATGTCCAGGATAGATCACAGATCACTCATCATACCAACAACCAGTAAAAGCCTCAACTCGAATCAGAAACAACTAGTAAAGCCACTACCAAGATGACACAGATGTTGACATTATCTGCCAGGTGGTTTAATAGAATCCTTCTTTAGCAGATTCACTGTAGTTTCTCAGTGAAGTGGGCAGCTCAGTTACAATAGATGNAACTCGAATCAGAAACAACTAGTAAAGCCACTACCAAGATGACACAGATGTTGACATTATCTGCCAGGTGGTTTAATAGAATCCTTCTTTAGCAGATTCACTGTAGTTTCTCAGTGAAGTGGGCAGCTCAGTTACAATAGATGTAATGAATTATAATCCACATTTACTGAAATGTCTTTCTGAAAAGGATCACTCAGCACCTGTAACCATAAAGAAGCAATAACAGCAATTAATGATGGCTTCTTACAAAATGAAATTGGAACATAACTTAAGAAACTGAGAATCAAGATAAACAATATCCATGCTTTACTTCATCCACACACATTATAACCAAACCAGTATCAAGTGAGTTACAGATTGCAATTCATTTGTCCACAAGTATTTATCTCCATATCTCCATCACCATCCCTCCTGACCCCTACATATACACCCCACAATCATTTAGGAATGCCTGCATACCTCATTGCTTATAACTTAGAACTATTCAAATATAGTCAAACATAATTATGAATATCATTTGCAAGAATGGAAACTGGTAAAAATGTATGAGTCAAAGTTCTCCAGAGAAACAGATCAATGATATTTATGTTGGGGGCTTCCCTGGTAGCTCAGAGGTTAAAGCGTCTGCCTGCAATGCAGGAGACCTTGGTTCGATCCCTGTGTTGGGAAGATCCCCTGGAGAAGGAAATGGCAACCCACTCCAGTATTCTTGCCTGGAGAATCCCATGGATGGAGGAGCCTGGTGGGCTACAGTCCACAGGGTAGCAAAGAGTCGGACAGAACTGAGCACAGACATAACAATATTTATGTGTATAAGATATATATTGATATATAATATATATATGTATAACATATATATGTTAATCACTATCTACCAATAATATATATAATTATATACATACATACATACATACATACATACATATATATATATATAAAACCTGTCTATCTACCTACCTATTTATATCTGCACATATCTCTCTATCTGGATAGATATCTACAGATGTACAGATGTATACACACAGCTATAGATAGGTATATAGTATGTCTGTACTTGTATTTACACCTATAACTATATCTATATATTGAGAGAGAGAGAGGTTGATTGATAGATTATGAAAAATTAGCTCACAGCATCTTGGAGGCTGAGAAGTTGCACAATCTACCTTCTGCAAGCTGGAGACTCATGAAAGCTGATGACACAGTTTAATCTGAGTCTGAAGGCTGGAGAACCAGGAGCGTCTGCACTCTGGATCCCAGTCTGAGGGTAGGAGAAAAGGGTGTTCCAACTCCGCAGTCAGGCAGAAGGGGCAATTCCTTTCTCATCCTCTCCGTTGTATCCAATGGATGGGATGATGCTCATCCACATGGGGGCGCAGCAGGGGGCATCTGCTTTACTGAGTCCAGCAATTCCAATGCTGACGTCATCCAGAAACACTCAGACCTCACCCACACCCAGGAACAATAATGTTTAGCCAAAATCTGGGTTAAACCCCATAGTCTGGTTAAGTGGATACATGTTACAAAAGACAAGTGGCCCATCTAACTTAAAGTTAAATAATTAATTTCCTATTTTCTCTGAACTACTTCCCTGGTGGCCCAGACAGTAAACCGTCTGCCTGCAATGCGGGAGCCTGGGTTCAGTCCCTGGGTCAGAAAGATCCCCCGGAGAAGGAAATGGCAATCCACTCCAGTACTCTTGCCTGGAAAATTCCATGGACGCAGGAGCCTACATTGGGCATGAGGTCGCAAAGAGTTAGACACCACTGAGCGACTTTAGTTACTTTCCTTCCTTAAAGAGTTTTCAATGCCTACTGCCTTAAGAAAACAAACTCCAACTCATTTTATTGAATCTGGTAAGGATATCATTTCACTGCAAATGGTGTTTCCTCTTTCTCTCTTTATACAGTCATATTTTATTGAGTCTTTATTTATGAGATAATGTTATGATCCAGAAGTAATACAAGGCTTTTCATAGAATTCCCCCCTCCCCCGCTGAGATAAAAGTCTAAAAATTCTCGAAAAAACCTCTATTCTTAAAAGCAAGAATTGGCAGACCCCACTAGGGTTTCAGAATCATGGGCTATCTTTAATTGCATGGTTATCTGTCTTTACATGATATCTTTTCACCTGGCATTTAATGGCAAGAGAAAAAAGTGTGGATGACTAACTTTTCTATTTAAATAAATACAAATAGAAACATAAAAAGATAAAAAAAAGATAAGTTTATCATTTTCCACTTTTACTCATTTCATTAGTGAATGTCCAGGATGGGTCCTTTTAGGGGAAAAAAAACAAGATGGTATCCAATTTGAATAAAAAATAAAAGAAGGAAAGGAGGAAGGAAGGAAGAAACGGAGGGAGGGAGGAAGTCCTCCTTTTATGTAGCATTTCTAACGTGACCATATTTGTAAAGAATTATTCCTTATCCTAGAAATCCATTTGACTGTGTTGTGAGTGAATCTTTGAAAATTTCCCAAGACACAGAAAATGGAATTTTTCTACCCAGGACTCTGTAGTATTGCGAATTATCTGAGGTAGAGCATACTTGTTATAATTCTTTCCAAATTAGTAAACCACAAAAATGTAGGAAGCAGAAAATTACTTGCAAGCAAAATGAAACCAGTATTTATAGTAATTAACAGATGAGGGGTTTCGGGGAATTAATTTAAGGAGGGGGAGAATCTACACTGTTTAATTAGACAACGGCACTATTATAGAAACTTTACACAGTACGTGCTAAGCAGCTCATATTCAACCTTCTAGTATCTGAGACATCCACCTTTCAGCTCTACAGTGTTGATGGAAATATGAGGTGCAAACACTTTATCTTTACCCACGCAGCGTTTTCCTGTTTAGATTACAATTGATTGTTCATGACTGGAGAACATGTTAAGGATATTTGGACATTCTTAAACCTTTAGAAATTAAATCTGAGACATGATTAATCCTTATAGTAGAGATAAACTCTAGAAATCTTAAGCTCAACTCTATAAAATATTATTCTTGATTTTTTTAAGGATTTGGTCACATTTCTGTATCATTTCCTGGGAAATAGCAAATCTTTCCTCCAACTGAGTTCTTCTCTGATTTTTTCTGCAGCCACCCCAAAACAAACTCAGGCAATAAGGACTCAGGACATTACCAGGATAGTATGAAATGTCAGAATTTATGGAGAAAACCTTGTGTGTGGTGGGGGTCCAGCTGTCTGAAGTTCTAGTAATGTTCAGGACCACTTGGGAAGGAGTTAGTTTTTCTTTAGATAATATCTAGATCTGTTATTTTATAGTAAACTCGAATTGACACGGGCTTTTCAAGTGGTACAGTAGCAAAGAATCCACCTGCCAATGCAGGAGACTCAAGAGAAACGGGTTCAATCCCTGGGTCAACAAGATCCTCTGGAGGAGGAAATGGCCACCTGCTCACGATTCCTGCTTGAAAATTTTCAGGGACAGAGAAGCCTGGTGGGCTCCAGTCCATGAAGCTTCAAAGAGTCAGACATGACTGAGCTAATTGTCACCACATCACTACCGCTAATTGTCACAAAGAGTAAATTGTAAATTTGGCCCATCTGATGAACTCTGCCATGTCACTTCAACAACTTTTAAGATTTGTTTGCAAGTATTTGTAAAAAAATTTATAGGAGTTAAATGACATTTAAAAGAGAAGACTCAAAACAAATCCTTCTGGAATAGCTTTTACATAATACTTTATAGTTTACAATGTGTTGTACATGTAACCTCAGCAGATAGCCTATTTATTCCCATCCAATCATAGAGTACAATTCCATGTCTTAGATGATTCAGCAGTACATAAAAATCAGCTTGGCCCTAACCATGAAAATACAATCTGAACTCAATATTTAAGAAACCACAGATTTTCCCCTTAGGGAACGGCCTGTTTGTGGGCAGTCTGTCTCTTTATAAGAAAATTATTTTCCAGTAGACCATTTTCACAGGCTAAAACTGAATTCAAGTATTTTCACTGCATAAGTGTATCTAGATATTTCAAAGAAATACTCCAAAAAACTAAACATGAGCAGTTGTCTTTTTTTTTTTTTTTCAGTTTAAATAGCTATATGCAACCCTATGAGCTTCCCAGGTGGCACTAAAAGTTAAAGAAGCCGCCTGCCAATGCAGGAAATTTAAGAGATGCGACTTTGATCCCTGGATTGGGAAGATCCCCTGGAGGAGGGCATGGCAACCCACTCCAGTATTCTTGCCTGGAGAATTCCATGGACAGAGGAGCCTGGTGGCTTACAGTCCATGGGGTCGCCAAGAGTCAGACATGGCTGGAGCGACGGAGCACACCTGCCTGCACGCACAGGAAGCCTTACGTAAACTTTGACTCAGGGACTGATTTTTGTTATCAGATTAAACTAATGGATTCTTAGTCTTGCAAAATCTCTCGCTTTTGCTTAGGAAGAAAGAAGCAATTTCACTTACCTTGTATCAGTTACCTATTAATTACTACCTCTCATTGTCCTGATGATACTAGAGCCAGACCGTAAACATTCCTGAACAAATGGCACAAGGTCCATGTTGTCAGCAGATGGCGATAAAGAACGCTGCAGGAACTAGAGGGGTTTGTTTGTTTCAGTGGATTTCTCTCCACTTGCTTCTGGGGTGCACAGCAGCCAGCAATGCACGGGACACCAGTGCCGTTCTGCTGAATGGCACCTTCCACCATGGCAGGTTCTCCTGGCACTTCAAAGGGCAGTGTTCCAGCAAATTCCATGAAGCAACACTTTACTCGGCACAGTTTCCCAGGCTTTCCACCCAGAAGAGAGCTTCCTGGCAATTTCAGTTGGCAATATACCTCAGAGGACTTCACCATCCAATGGGCCATGGGCACGGCCACACCTCTCCACTGGGGGGAAGGCGTTTCTCTTCCAGATTTGGCTTTTCTCTTGGTGCTCTGCTTCTGTACTCAGAGATAGAGGCTCCTCCCTAGATGTCTTCTTCCATTAATCTTTAGAGTTTTTCTGTTGGTAAGTTAGTGGTAACAGTTATTAACACTTTTAAACTTTGTTAACATTATAATGTGATTTCCATCTTGTAACTGGACTCTGAATGACACATACCTTCAAATAGTTTTAAATTTAATAGTAACTGACAATACAAATACAAATTTGTTTCCCCCAAAACGTGTTATAATAACATAGGAAATCTGAAACAGTATCTTAAAAAACATGATCCCACAATTTTTCTTTTAGTAGACATTATATGTAGATTATCCTCTTACTGTTAACATAAATAGATTATCTAATAGAATGTGTATGTTTGCTAAATTACTTTCATTGTTTTCAACTCTTTGCTGACCTATGGACTGTGGCCTGCCAGAGTCCTCTACCCATGGGATTCTCCAGGCATGAATAACGGAGTAGGTTCCCATGCCCTCCTCCAGGGATCTTCCCAAACCAGAGAACAAACCCAGGTCTCTTACATCTCCTGCATTGGCAGGCGGGTTCTTTACCACTAGTGCCACCAGGGAAGCCTGATCTAATTGAATAAATATTATCAAACTAATCTGTTGATCATTGATGCTTGAAAGGGAATTTCCTTTAGTGGAAATGCAACTGAAATATTTACACAGGTGGCTCAGTGATAAAAACAAATCCAGTTGCCAATGAAGGAGACACTGGATTTGATCTATAGGTTGGGAATATCCCCTGGAGCAGGAAATGGCAACCTACTCCAGCATTCTTGCCTGGAAAATCCCATAGACAGAGAAGCCTGGTAGGCTACAGTCCATTGTGTCACAAGGGGTAGGACACAGTTAAGCAGGCAGGCACATAGGCATTCATCAGTAAGAATGTCAAATGAAATGAAACCAACTAAGTACTTTTGAAAAGAATTTGATTGTGTATACAGATATTTTTTGACTTATGATGGGGAGATATCCCAATAAACTCTAATAAACTGAAAATATCTTAAGTTGAAAATTCATTTAATACATCTAACTAACCAAATATCCTAGCTTAGGCTAGTTTACCTTAACTGTGCTCAGAACACTTACATTAGCCTACAGTTGGGCAAAACCATCCAACCCAAAGCCTAAAATGTTGAATATCTCATGTATTTTATTGAAAACTGTACTAAGAGTGAAGAACAATGGCTGTACTGGGTACAGAATAGTTGTACGTGTATTAGCTGTTCACTCTCATGACCATGTGCTTGAATAGGAGCTGTGAAATGATTCCACTGCCCAGTATCATGAGAAAACATCATGCTGTGTATCACTAGCCTGGGAACGGACCAAATTTAAAAATTCAAAGTACATTTTCTATTGAAAGTTTGAAGCTTTATTTAATTTAAATTCAGGAAGCATTTATGATAGATATATTCCTTCACTCTCAGGGCTGTGTTTTCTTTTCATATAAACTATGAAAAATTCATACTCATAATATTCAAAGATACTTGCACTCAAGTCCCAAACTTTATCTCATTCTGATCTCACCCTTTTGCACTCTATGTTAGTCATTAAATTAGTGAAGTACACAATACCCAAATCCTATTGCACACAGAGAGTGTTTTGCTTGTTGATCAGTTTCTTTATCTAGTGGTTATCAAAGTGTGGTCTAGGACCATCAGCATCAATAACATCTTAGAATTTATTAAATTTAAATACTAAAATACTAAAGATACTGAATACTAATGCCATGAAATTAAAAGATGCTTGCTCCTTGTAAAAAAAAAAA
>SJYW01034923.1:54808-96678 GCA_006410735.1 Raphicerus campestris
TTTTTTTTTTTTTTCAGTTTAAATAGCTATATGCAACCCTATGAGCTTCCCAGGTGGCACTAAAAGTTAAAGAAGCCGCCTGCCAATGCAGGAAATTTAAGAGATGCGACTTCGATCCCTGGATTGGGAAGATCCCCTGGAGGAGGGCATGGCAACCCACTCCAGTATTCTTGCCTGGAGAATTCCATGGACAGAGGAGCCTGGTGGCTTACAGTCCATGGGGTCGCCAAGAGTCAGACATGGCTGGAGCGACGGAGCACACCTGCCTGCACGCACAGGAAGCCTTACGTAAACTTTGACTCAGGGACTGATTTTTGTTATCAGATTAAACTAATGGATTCTTAGTCTTGCAAAATCTCTCGCTTTTGCTTAGGAAGAAAGAAGCAATTTCACTTACCTTGTATCAGTTACCTATTAATTACTACCTCTCATTGTCCTGATGATACTAGAGCCAGACCGTAAACATTCCTGAACAAATGGCACAAGGTCCATGTTGTCAGCAGATGGCGATAAAGAACGCTGCAGGAACTAGAGGGGTTTGTTTGTTTCAGTGGATTTCTCTCCACTTGCTTCTGGGGTGCACAGCAGCCAGCAATGCACGGGACACCAGTGCCGTTCTGCTGAATGGCACCTTCCACCATGGCAGGTTCTCCTGGCACTTCAAAGGGCAGTGTTCCAGCAAATTCCATGAAGCAACACTTTACTCGGCACAGTTTCCCAGGCTTTCCACCCAGAAGAGAGCTTCCTGGCAATTTCAGTTGGCAATATACCTCAGAGGACTTCACCATCCAATGGGCTGTGGGCACGGCCACATCTCTCCACTGGGGGGAAGGCGTTTCTCTTCCAGATTTGGCTTTTCTCTTGGGGCTCTGCTTCTGTACTCAGAGATAGAGGCTCCTCCCTAGATGTCTTCTTCCATTATTCTTTAGAGTTTTTCTGTTGGTAAGTTAGTGGTAACAGTTATTAACACTTTTAAACTTTGTTAACATTATAATGTGATTTCCATCTTGTAACTGGACTCTGAATGACACATACCTTCAAATAGTTTTAAATTTAATAGTAACTGACAATACAAATACAAATTTGTTTCCCCCAAAACGTGTTATAATAACATAGGAAATCTGAAACAGTATCTTAAAAAACATGATCCCACAATTTTTCTTTTAGTAGACATTATATGTAGATTATCCTCTTACTGTTAACATAAATAGATTATCTAATAGAATGTGTATGTTTGCTAAATTACTTTCATTGTTTTCAACTCTTTGCTGACCTATGGACTGTGGCCTGCCAGAGTCCTCTATCCATGGGATTCTCCAGGCATGAATAACGGAGTAGGTTCCCATGCCCTCCTCCAGGGATCTTCCCAAACCAGAGAACAAACCCAGGTCTCTTACATCTCCTGCATTGGCAGGCGGGTTCTTTACCACTAGTGCCACCAGGGAAGCCTGATCTAATTGAATAAATATTATCAAACTAATCTGTTGATCATTGATGCTTGAAAGGGAATTTCCTTTAGTGGAAATGCAACTGAAATATTTACACAGGTGGCTCAGTGATAAAAACAAATCCAGTTGCCAATGAAGGAGACACTGGATTTGATCTATAGGTTGGGAATATCCCCTGGAGCAGGAAATGGCAACCTACTCCAGCATTCTTGCCTGGAAAATCCCATAGACAGAGAAGCCTGGTAGGCTACAGTCCATTGTGTCACAAGGGGTAGGACACAGTTAAGCAGGCAGGCACATAGGCATTCATCAGTAAGAATGTCAAATGAAATGAAACCAACTAAGTACTTTTGAAAAGAATTTGATTGTGTATACAGATATTTTTTGACTTATGATGGGGAGATATCCCAATAAACTCTAATAAACTGAAAATATCTTAAGTTGAAAATTCATTTAATACATCTAACTAACCAAATATCCTAGCTTAGGCTAGTTTACCTTAACTGTGCTCAGAACACTTACATTAGCCTACAGTTGGGCAAAACCATCCAACCCAAAGCCTAAAATGTTGAATATCTCATGTATTTTATTGAAAACTGTACTAAGAGTGAAGAACAATGGCTGTACTGGGTACAGAATAGTTGTACGTGTATTAGCTGTTCACTCTCATGACCATGTGCTTGAATAGGAGCTGTGAAATGATTCCACTGCCCAGTATCATGAGAAAACATCATGCTGTGTATCACTAGCCTGGGAACGGACCAAATTTAAAAATTCAAAGTACATTTTCTATTGAAAGTTTGAAGCTTTATTTAATTTAAATTCAGGAAGCATTTATGATAGATATATTCCTTCACTCTCAGGGCTGTGTTTTCTTTTCATATAAACTATGAAAAATTCATACTCATAATATTCAAAGATACTTGCACTCAAGTCCCAAACTTTATCTCATTCTGATCTCACCCTTTTGCACTCTATGTTAGTCATTAAATTAGTGAAGTACACAATACCCAAATCCTATTGCACACAGAGAGTGTTTTGCTTGTTGATCAGTTTCTTTATCTAGTGGTTATCAAAGTGTGGTCTAGGACCATCAGCATCAATAACATCTTAGAATTTATTAAATTTAAATACTAAAATACTAAAGATACTGAATACTAATGCCATGAAATTAAAAGATGCTTGCTCCTTGTAAAAAAAAAAAAAGCTATGACAAACCTAGACAGCATATTAAAAAGCAGAGACATTACTTTGCAGTCAAAAGTCTGTATAGTCAAAGCTATGGTTTTTCAGTAGGCATGTGTGGATGTGAGAGCTGAACCACAAAGAAGGCTGAGCACCAAAGAACTGATGCTTTCATACTGCGGGTTGGAGAAAATTCTTGACAGCCCCTTGGACTGCAAGGAGATCAAGCTAGTTAATCCTGAAGGAAATCAGTCCTGAATTTTCATTGGAAGAACTGATGCTGAAGCTTAAACTCCACTTCTTTGGCCAAATGATGCAAAGAGCCAACTCACTGGAAAAGACCCTGATGCTTGGAAAGATAGGAGGCAGAAAGAGAAGGGAATGACAGAGGATAAGGTGGTTGGATGGCATCACCAACTCAATGGACATGAGTTTGAGCAAGTTCCAGGAGATGGTGAAGGACAGGGAAGCCTGGCATGCTACAGTCCATGGGGTTGCAAAGAGCTGGACATGACTGAGGGAATGAATAACAATAATTTCAGAAACTGTGGGGTTGAGACCCAGTAATCTCTGCAAGCTTATTTTGTACTGAATGCTTATCTCTGTGGCACCATGATACAGTCAAAAAGTCATAAGTTGAAGTGTCTACATGAGGGACCCTCTGTACATGTTAGATGACATAATTTAAAACACTTCTGAACTTTCCAGAACAAAAAGGCTACTCCCTAACACTAATGGATTTTACAGCACATGGATCAAAGGAACTGAGAAAATATTCAGTGATATTAAGGAACACTTTTGCCCTTAGCCAAATAAATATGTACGTTAACATTTCTTTCCTAATTTTCTCATCAAAAGGGGCCCTCCTTCCCTCTGCCCTACATGCAGAATGCCCTCACAGTGTCAGAACTTAGTCTTAAAAGTTTCTGTAGATTTAAAGGTTATTTAGTTTCAAGCAACAGAAATTTATGATGTCCAACTGCAGCAAGCATGAATTTTTTTTTTAATGTTATTGGCAGCTTACAAAATTGGCAGGAAGTCTGGAGAGTCGGGTTCAGGAAAGGCTTGGGATAAGAGCTCCTCTGGCATTCCAGGCAACAGGCATATTCCATCATCCTGTCAAGGGGACCTGTGAGAGGTAACATGCTCTGAACGTTCTTCTGTCCTTAAGTCTTTCTACTCAAAAGTCAGAGTCCTCAGATGTGATCTCAGTTTCTCTAGCTTAGTCATATGCCAATCCCTTGCTTAGACAAGAGAGCATTGTGATTTTCAGTTTCACCAAAACTGTACAAATTGGGAGAGTTAATTAAGTCAATGGAAATCAGGATGATATCAGCTGAAGTAGGGTAAAAGAACACTGGACCGTCTGAAAGCTTTTTTCACTGTGCAGACCATTGAGATCAAGTCTCTCATTCTGGAATCACTGCAGCTAACAGCTAAGTAACAGATGAAACACACTCAAAGAATGACTGACTGTAGTCACTGAAAGCCTGGTAACCGTCTCCTGTGGGCTGTCTGTGTGTTGGAGGAAAAGCAAGGTCACTCCAAGAACGCTGAAGAGGTGGATCTACTTTGCATGTTCCCCAGTGCATGTCTCCTGGTGACTACTGAACTTTATCCCATCAAACCAAAAATATCAGTGATAGTGATGTGGAATCCACAGCTAAAATGTTCTTCCTTCTCCAAAAAGGAAACAAAAAGTGTAGTGACTACTTAACTTCCTTTCTTGCCCTTAGGACCCACTCAAAAACTGAAGCTCAAATGATCATGAGGAGTCCTATTAGTTTCCTATGGCTACCATAAAAATTGCCATGAATTTGGCAGCTTCAAACAACAGAAATTCTCTCATAGTTCTGGAGGCCAGTACAGTATCAGTTTCCCCAGGCCAGAATTAAGGTATTGGCAAGACTATGTTCTCCCTGGAATCTCTAGGGAAGAATTCACTCCTTGGTCTCTTCCAGCCGTGGGTAATTGTTGATATTCCTTTGCTGTGACCACATCACTCCAGTCTCTGTATCCATCTTTATATGATCTTCTCTTTTTCTGTTTCCTTCTCTTCGAATTTCCTTCTGCCTTTCTCTTATAAAGACACTTGTGACTACATCTACATCTCAGGATAGATAATCCAGGATAATTTCCAATGGCAAGACCCTTAATTTAATGATGCATGCAAAGACTTTTTTTTTTCCAATCAGGTAACATTTGTAAGTTTCAAGGAGGAGATCCTGTCATCTGTGGGAGGCCACTATTCAGTCTAGCACATTGAGAACCACTCAAAGCACTTTGACTATTGTCTGAATGTAATAGCTGAATGACTCTGGGCTATTTTCCTTGGAGAGAAAGTAAATGTGTCCTGTGCTTGGAAAGAAAAAGTGGGTTAGGAAGCAGCTGCTCCACTAGCATCTAGATGTATCCATATGACTAGTAGTAAATGGAAAGTAAGTGGAAGTAATTGATGTTTGTCATTTGGGGCCAAAGATATTCCAAAGCTGGTGTCTCTCTACAATAGTCACTTTTTCTTTCTTCTAGCTGTATATGACTATGAAAAGTAAATTTTTTAGACACAAAACAGAAAAATCTGAGTCCCTTAATGACTATGTAGAAGAAAAGCATCTGCCAATATATCTAAAATAGGATCAACACAAAGAAACATCCTCATAGAAACATTGTAGTGAAAATGTAAGCCCCTGATAAATAAAGAAGATCTTAAAATGTCAAAGAGAAAAGACAAACCACCTACAAAGACATGATGGATTAATTGATGATGCATAGGTTGTTGATAGAATTTTCAATAATAATAAGGGAAGCCAGAAGGCAGGGGGAAGACTTTAAAGTGCTGAGAAGAAATACATATCAACCAAGAATGATGTATCTAGCCAAACATTACTACTACAAAAAGGATAAAATAAAAGTATCTTAGAAACCAGTCTTTGAATGTTTATCACCTTAAGTAAAGGAACTTCAGATGGTCTTCCATAAGAAGGAAACTGATCATAAAGACAGTGGGAACATAAAAAATATTGAACAAATAAAATGATTAATAGGTAAATATAAAATAACATTTGTATAAACTGTTAATCATAGTATGTAGTTTTGAAAGTTAAAAACATAGAATTTAATATCTGAGTGGACTGTGAAGAAGGCTGAGCGCCAAAGAACTGATGCTTTTGAACTGTGGTGTTGGAGAAGACTCTTGAGAGTCCCTTGCTCTGCAAGGAGATCCAACCAGTCCATTCTGAAGGAGATCAGCCCTGGGATTTCTTTGGAAGGAATGATGCTAAAAGCTGAAACTCCAGTACTTTGGCCACCTCATGCCAAGAGTTGACTCATTGGAAAAGACTCTGATGCTGGGAGGGATTGAAGGCAGGAGGAGAAGGGGACGACAGAGGATGAGATGGCTGGATGGCATTTACTGACTCAATGAGTGAACTCCGGGAGATAGTGATGGACAGGGAAGCCTGGCGTGCTGTGATTCATGGGATCACCAAAAGTCAGACACGACTGAGCAACTGAACTGAACTGAACTGAGAGCTTGTGAATTGCAAAGCTGTTGTATTTGAACCAACTAGGGGCTACAGAACATGAGATGGTTAGATAGCATCACCAACTCTATGGACATGAATTTGTGCAAACTCCAAGAGATCCTGAAGGACAGAGGAGACTGATGTGCTATAGTTTCAAATCACAAAGGGCTGGATATGACTTAATGACCGAACAATAACACTCTGAATTTAGATTCTGCCTCAGGTTAAGGCAGAGAATCTGCTGAGGATGAGGACTAAAAGAAATAATTAAGGAAGCTATTTATTGTTACAAAGTACATTCATTTTCATTCAAACTAATTAAGCAATTAATCGATTAAGCAAACAAGGCATGACAGATTATGACCTATAAGCCTATTATTTGTCTAAACACTTCATTTTCTTTGGCTAATTTTTATTCACAGTTGACCCTTTGTTCATAAGGCTTCTCAGCCCAAGCAGCACTAGGTGGTCATAGGAGACTCACAAATATCTGAAGCAAGATCAGAGTACTCGGGAGAGAGGCTTAGGAGTACAGTGTTGTTCTCTTCTGTTGGGTGGTAGGCCGGTCACTTTATGCTAACTAGGGACATGGGCATATTTGATATGTTTTATCTTCTTTTGGTTCAAATTAACATCAACCTTATCTGTCCCTTTAGACTCAGGATAGAGTGTATACAACTAATTCTGCTTGGGTTTACAAATCAAGTGTTTATTAGGTATTTATCAGTATCAACTTTCAGAACTATAGAGGTTAACTAATCAGAAAATTTCCATTAACAGTGGAANCAAGGGGACGACAGAGGATGAGATGGCTGGATGGCATCACCGACTCAATGGACATGGATTTGAGTGGACTCCAGGAGTTGGTATTCGACAGGGAGGCCTGGCGTGCTGCGGTTCATGAGGTCGTAAAGTTGGACACCACTGAGCAACTGAACTGAATTGAAGTCTTATCAGTGATCTCACTTCTGAGGAAGCAACTGTAAAACTTGAAGGTNGAGTTCGTATTCGACAGGGAGGCCTGGCGTGCTGCGGTTCATGAGGTCGTAAAGTTGGACACCACTGAGCAACTGAACTGAATTGAAGTCTTATCAGTGATCTCACTTCTGAGGAAGCAACTGTAAAACTTGAAGGTTCTGAAGAGGAGACTGAAGCAGATGTGACTATACCTTCAAGGCAAGGTCATAGAGTTGTGTGAAGTAAGCACTTATTTCTGTGACTTTTAGCATAAAGTTAATTGGAGTCTTTGAGGTCACCCAGTGTATATGTGTGTGTATGTGGGGTGTGGTGGGGTGTGAAAAATCACACTGTATTTCTGGATGGGGAAGCCAAAAAACTGATCCAAGGAAAGTATTGCTAGAGTGAAGAAAGACACTAGAAGGGAAAAAACAAGAAAAAACATAAAATCTACATCTTTAACCTCAGAAAACACTCAAAATGACCTTGCTGTGTAAATTCCAGATGTAGGCTCTGTGCACTCGAATCTCTTATCTTCTCCACTTTGCAAGACCACCATGCTCTTCTTGGTCTCCTTTTCTGTGAGAGATTAAGGATTTTTTAGATCTTTCCTGGCCTCAGCACACCACAGCCTTGCCTGTGTATGTGACCTTCTAGATTTCAGGAATATATCAGAACTTTAAAAAAGGCCATATGGATATTTTATTCTCCAAATTTTTTCTTTTATGCTTTTGAGCCAGCCTGTTATTTGCTCCAACTGGTATTGCTAGCTCAGCTGCTTGCATGTTAAATAATTGCTGCTGATTATTTTTCACCAAAGCCCTGGGTATAGTATCTTTCCCACTGAGCAAGTGTGGAGTCAGTTTAAATAAAGCAAATCCTTTGAAGTGAACTTTTCCACAAAAGTGCCAGACAGATGAAGTAGTAACAGTTATCTGGGGATGGAGAATTTTCATTATTCCATCAAAGACTAACACCATGGAGAGTATACATCTTCAGATTCATGATTACTGAGGTATCACAAGTATGAAATTACCAAAGTAACAGATCTCATAGTGTGGACATCAAATCTTAATGATGTAGGGAAATTTCAAGAAGTCAGTTGTTTAAATGCTTAGTAACCATTTACAGATATCTACTAAGTTTTCATAGTTTACAAGGGACATTGTGGTGGTTACAAAAATCAAAAACAAAGCCAAACCACCCACTAATCCATTGGTCTGATCCTCCCAAGAGTATGTAATCTAGGTGAAAGTGAAAATGTTGCTCAGTCGTGTCAGACTCTTTGTGACCCTATGGACTGTAGACCACCAGGTTCCTCTGTCCATGGAATTCTCTAGGCACGAATACTGGGGTGGGTAGCCATTGCCTTCTCCAGGAGAGCTTCCCAGCCCAGGGATCAAACCCAGGTCTCCTGCATTGCAGGCAGATTCTTTACTGTCTGAGCCACCAGGGAATTAATAATCCAGGCAATGAGACACAAAACACACAGACGGTTACACAGTTGTTGAGAGTCATCCTCTCAGAGAGACCACTCACCAAGTTATAACTATCTCAGTGCTTGTATTATACGGACAAAGCAAATGTAAGGATTACTGAAATGTAATGTAGGAAGAATGAGAGTGCATTGAATTCAACTATAAATAGCTGGATTTCCACAAAGCCAATCATTTATAATATAGATAGTTCAAAAGAGAAGCTAAAAGTAGAAAACATTTGAGTGCAAAATATAACGGTTATAATGACAGGCCTGGCATTCCTGTTTGACTCTCAGGACAAAAACAGTTTCTTTTTTCACCTAAGATATAAGAGTAAAAAAAAATATACTGGGAAATTTGGGAGGCAGATATTTTAGCCATCTCATTCTTTTGACTGATTATGTATTATTATATACCTATAGAAAATAAAAGAACAAAAAGTCATCACTTACTAAATATTTTCTTATAAAAATGTGAATTACAGATTCACCATAAAGAATTGATGTTCATAATAGTGTCATTTTATAGAAAAAAAACCTTTAAAAAGAAAGTACATAGATTTGAGCCTGCATATTAGTTCAAAAGTATTTTGTTCTTTCTCCACCTCATTAAAAAGAAAAAAACCCTATTCTCTAAATACAGTATTATGACACCACCTACTGGGAATTTAGAAGACAACAATCAAGTTATTTCAGTGTGACCATCCCTTCATCCCTTCTTCAAACGTTTTTTAAATTATCAATTCAGCCATGTTGTTGAATTTTTGAAGTCTTTCCAACATGCCTTACGGCTCCACCATTCCACTGAAATGACCCTTGTCAGCATCACCTACTCTTTTGTTCTTATTTTATCCAGAAACACTTATCTTAAATGACCACTTCCTACTTTTAGAAAAATTCTTCCGCTTGGAGTAAGAGACACCAGATCTTTCTACTTCATTGGCAAGCCTTCTCTGTTTTTAGGACTGGTTTTTGTTCCAACAAAAGACTTTTAAAAATACTCCTCAGAACTCAATCGTGGGCTCTCCTCTCTTTTTTCTACTTTATTACATAACATGAATTCCCTTGACTAACTGCATCTCAGATATGATGATTGTCAAATTTATACCTCTAGAGATTAATCCTCCTCCAAACTGCAGACTTAAACTCAAACTACAAACTTTCATGCAAACATAAAATTAAAACTTCTTAAATCCTACAAAATTGGAAGCAAGTCCTGAAACCTCCTAGGTGTCCTTTTCCAATCACATCTTTATCCTCCCTGCTGGAAATAACTGTTACCCAGACATACATGGTAATCCTTTTCTGTTTTCAGTTTGCCATTAGTGCATTCCTATATATGTCTTACTTTTTGAGTTAAATAAACAGAATTAAACTGTATATACTTTTGTCTTCTTTTAGTCAGCCATATCTTTATAAGATCCTCTTTCTCCTTTTATTGCTATATAGTATTCCATTATATGAACAAACTAAAATCTATCAGTTTACGGTTAATGTATATTTGGGTTGTTTCTAGCTCTTGCTGGGAGAAATATCAATAACCTCAGATGACACCAGATACACAAATGACACCACCTTTATGGCAGAAAGTGAAGAAGAACTAAAGAGCCTCTTGATGAAAGTGAAAGAGGAGAGTGAAAAAGTTGACTTAAAACTCAACATTCAGAAAACTAAGATCATGGCATCTGGTCCCAACACTTTATGGCAAATAGATGGGGAAACCGTGGAAACAGTGGCTGACTTTGTTTTTTTGGGCTCCAAAATCACTGCAGATGGTGATTGCAGCCATGAAATTAAAAGACGCTTGCTCCTTGGAAGAAAAGTTATGACCAACCTAGACAGCATATTCAAAATCAGAGATGTTACTTTGCCAACAAATTTCTATCTAGTCAAAGCTATGGTTTTTCTAGTAGTCATGTATGAATGTGACAATTGGACTATAAAGAAAGCTGAGCAACAAAGAACTGATGCTTTTGAACTGTGGTGTTGGAGAAGACTCTTGAGAGTCCCTTGGACTGCAAGGAGATCCAACTAGTCAGTCCTCAAGAAAGTCAACCCTGAATATTCACTGGAAGGACTGATGCTAAAGCTGAAACTCCAATACTTTGGCCACCTGTTACAAAGAACTGACTCATTGGAAAAGACCCTGATGCTGGGAGGGATTGAAGGCAGGAGCAAAAGGGGACAAAAGAGGATGAGATGGTTGGATGGCATCGCCGACTCAATGGACATGAAGTTGAGTAAGTTCTGGGAGTTGGTGATGGACTGCAAAGCCTAGCATGCTGCAGTCCATGGGGTCGCAGAGTTAGACGTGACTGATTGACTAAACTGGACTCAGTTTTACTAGTATAAACATTGCTTCCAAGAACATTTTTGTAGGCGTAAATTGACACACATATACCTAAATATATTTAAGAAAAATACTTAGGAAAGAGTCGGACACGACTGAGAAACTGAACTGAAAAAAAAGCCAAAAACAAAACTGACTGATGTACTCATAGCTTTAGATGTTTTAAAATATTGCTGAACACTTCTCCAAAGATGTTGCATTAGTTTGCATACCTACCAGTATAATTTGTATTCCTGTTGCTACATACACATATCCACCAGTATTTGGCTTTTTTTTGTCAGTCTTGTGGGTGTTTGGTGGTATCTCATTGTGATTTTAATTCTCATTTTGCTGATTATTTATGAGGCTGAACACTTTTCTGATTATCAGTCATTTGGATATATTTTTGGTAAAGCCCCTGTTCAAGCTCACTGTTCTTATTGAATTCTCAGATATTTTTTATTTTATATATATATATATATATACACATACACCTATATATATTTGTACATATATGGACATCCCAGGTGGTGCTAATGGTAAAGAACCCATCTGCCAATGCAGGGGACATAAAAGATGTGGGTTTGATCCCTGGGTCAGGAAGATCCCATGGAGAAGGGTATGGCCACTCACTTCAGTATTCTAACCTGGAGAATCCCATGGACAGAGAAGCCAGGCAGACTACATTCCATAGGGTTGCACAGTCAGATTCAATTGAAATGACTTAGCACACATATGCATATATATAACACATAATATATACACATACAATGTATGTAACAGGGCTTCCCAGGTGGCTCAGTGGTAAAGAATCTGCCTGCCAACTAGGAGACACAGGTTTGATCCCTGGGTCAGGAAGATCCCCTTGAGAAGGAAATGGCATCTGACTCCAGGAATCTTGCCTGGGAGATATCATGGACAGAAGAGCCTGGTGGGCTACAGTCCATGGGGTTGCTAAGAGTCAGACACAACTTAGTGACTAAATAACAACAAAATATATATAATTTTTCTTTGTGGTTATGTTTTTCTTCTATGTCTTTGTCATAGCCTGAACTCTACAACTCTGAAAGTCCACTTCCTTGAATCCTTCCTGAGTAGTTGCTAGTTAGCATGGACAAAAGAACTGCAAGACTAGGAAAGTATTAATAGAGGTGAATGAGCCTTTGTTCTCTGAAGGCTGCTAGATGTCCTGATTGATACACACAGAGGTGCCTACAGGTTCCAACTTGCACCTGTTCTCCACCCCATACCCAGCTTGTTCAACTGCCAACTCTGTGACCGTAAGTTGCTTCAGGCCCATCATCATGGCAGAGTTGTTTATAGGGTGGTACACCTTCTGTTAAAAAGCAGAAACATGGCTTTGCTAACAAAGGTCCATAAAATAAAAGCTATGGTCTTTCCAGTAGTCAGGTATGGATGTGAGAGCTGGACCCTGAAGAAGGCTGAACACTGAAGAATGGATGCTTTCAAACTGTGGTGCTGGAGAGGTTCTTGTCCCTTGGACTGCAAGGAAAACAAACCAGTCAACCCTAAAGGAAATCAACCCTGAAAATTCACTGGAAGGACTGATGCTGAAGCTGAGCTCTAATACTTTGGTCACTTGATGTGAAGATCTGACTCACTGGAAAAGATCCTGATGCTGGGAAAGATTGAAGGAAGAAGGGGAAGGGGACAACAGAGGGTGAGATGGTTGGATGGCATCACCGACTTAGTGGACGAGTTTGAGCAAAATCTGGGAGATGGAGGAGGACAGGGAAGCCTGGCATGCTGAAGTCCATAGGGGTGCAGAGTTGGACATGACTGAGCGACTGAGCAACATACCTTTTTGTAGATCTAGGAGCATTCTCTTCAGAGCTTCACTTCAGCAGTTGGTCATACTTGGCTTCCTAGGTTTACTGGTCAATGACACCTCCTCTGATTTGCCAACTTCTGTCCTATACTGTCACCTTCCAGCTCCTCCTGTAATTGTTTTATTATGAGTATCTTATCTCACAACTCATAGTTCTGCTTCCCTCATTTAACATAAATGTAGTTATTGGTATCGAGGCTCCAGAGTAACTGAATCTTGAGTTCAGTAATCTACCATCTTTATCTTCAATTTGATTAGATTAAAATGGATTGATGTTGTCTGTCATAGAGGATGCTGGTAGTCCATGGACTACGGTGGTTAACACTGTGACTTAGATTATCATATGAAGTCACCTGTGGAAGGAGTGACTCAGTAGCTGCTGCTGTATTTTGCTGAAAACTTGTTATATCAAGGGATTGATTGGTTACATCAAAGTGTACTGAAGAATCTGAATAAAGAAAACGATCTCAGGGCATTAAATTCCTATCTCAAAATCTGGGTAATGGACAAGAAAACTATCTTAAATTACCTTCCCAGGTGGCACTTGTGGTAAGAAACCTGCCTGCCAATGCAGGGGATCTAAGAGACTTGGATTTGATCTCTGGATCGGGAAAAGCCCCTGGAGGAGGGCATGGTAACCCACTCCAATATTCTTGCCTCGAAAATCCCATGGGCAGACGAGCCTGGTGGGCTATGATCCATAGAGTCACACACAACTGAAACAATTAGCACACCCATCTTAAATGAAAACCTTGTCTCCTATAGCCACAGAGACTTTTCTGTAAGTTTCCCCAGAATGATGTTTGCCCTTCAGAAGCAATTTTGATTTTGAGCATTTTCTACTTCCTTCAGGCTTAGATAGACTCAGCCTCCTCCCAATTTTTTACACGTCCCTTGGTACCACCCATCCACAAATTGAAGCTAATGGAGCATTCTCCCTGTTTTAACCACTGTTCTCAGACCTATTTGCAGAAGATTCCAATTAGATTGAGGCCTTGTTTATATTTATTGGCAATTTATTTTCTGGGGGTTTTAGGATATACAGATTTTCTTTCTCTTTTTTACTCTGATACCTACTCATATTTGCTAAACCTGTCAAAAGTCTTGACAAAATATAATAGCTGAATGCAGTTTGGCTCCATCCACTAGTATTTTGTAGCTTGCGAGACTGTCACTTCATTTTGTTGAAAAAATACTGTTATTGGATTTTTAACTACATATATATATATATATATATTTTTTTTTTAATGAAAAAGGATCTGGTTACATTTTAGAAAGTATGTTATCAAAATTATCTCACCCAAGCCACAAATCCAATTTTATTACTGCACTGCCATCTTGCACATTGCAAATACCTTCTCTCACTGCATTGCCTTGCCTCTTCACACTCTTCAGGGAATCTTTTGATTGACAGAATTCTTAATATCATGTGGTTACTAAATTTATCAAATATTTCCTTCATGTTTCCTTTTCTGTTAAGAAGTCCACTGTTGTTCCAAGATCTTAAAGATACTCCCCATATATCTTCTAAAAGATTTATAGACATCTGTGATTTAGCCATCAGAGAACAATTGGTATCAGAATAAGTTTCCTGACATCAATAACCATTAAAATTGGATTTTAAAAATATGAAGCAATTCTTTTCAGTGTTAGGACAACGGATATACAAGGTGGCATTGCTTGAGGGCAGTGTAGAACATACTTTGTTCCTGGAGACATTTTCAAAATATGGGCTACAGGAAGTGCAATCCAACCAGAGAGCAATTTTTTATTGGGTTAAATTTCCAGGACTGGGGAAGGCACACTGAAGTTTGAAATGGTTAGATGATTCTTCTTTTTCTAAGAAATTAAATGACCAGTTTGAAAAGTGATTCCTCTCTTTAAAATAATCATGCTTGCTGGTCCAAATTTTACATTAATCCTATGTGCTGTGTGGAAGTGTGAGCACAGCATAATTTTCATAATCATTTTTCTTTTTTTTCAAAATCATTTTAAGGGGTGGGGATAATTATAATTAGTACTTAATTTCCTCTCAAGCCTCAGGCTTGTGATTTTAAGCTCACCAGACTACAAAAGAAAAACAAGGCTTAAAATTGAGCTACTTTTTTACTTAAAATAATTTTAACATAAATGTTGACTTTTTAAATCATTTTAAAATTAATATACACTTCAAAATCAATTTCTAAAATGGTAAATATCAGATATAATCTGCTCAAACAAAAACTCTTTTATGTCCTCAATAATTTTCATGTGAGGAGGTCCTGAGACCAAAAAGTTTGAGAGCTGTTATTCTATACCAGTAATATTCAGTTAGAAAGCATTTTTTTTTAAGATGGAAAAAGCAGCTCATTTGTAACCACCACAGAAACATTAAACCATTTTAAGACACCTAGAATTAAAGATAAGAAATAATTTTAAAACTCTTCTGAAAGACATGAATTTAATAAAAGGATACACAATACTGGTTTTGGAAAGGAAGATTCATCATTGTAAATGTACCATGATTATTCTATATGCCAATCTAAGCAAGCCAATGTAATTATAATAAAAATGCTAGTAGGAGTTTTACTTTAAAAAAAGATTAATAATTTAGTTTATCTATGAGAGTACAGAAAACTCTGGGGAAAACTGAGTATTTAAGAGCATCTGTGTTGGGGAGTAATGTGACATATTAGATACTGTGAAAATGTATATTAGTTATGAAACAAACATGTTAAAACAAGTCATTAAATTAGTAATGGTAGTTGAATAGACAAAGACATTAAGTGGAACTAGAATGTTCATAAATATCAAATATAAAAATTTATTATCTAGTGGAGATTACATTTTAGATCAGTAAGGGAAAAGAAATATTTTATAGACAATTAGATAATGGCAAAAATTTGTAAATTTTTACCTCATAATATAATTTCCAACTGCATTAAATACTGACATTAAAAAATCATAAAAATATCAGAAGAAAACATGGGTATTTTTATAATCTTGAACAAGGAAAATTCTTTCTAAACATGATATCCAAGGCAAAAATTTTAAAGAAGGTCAATAGATTTGATTACATAAAAATAAAAGTCGTAAAATTGTCACATATAAGCAAGCTGAAAATAAATGACAGAATGAAAAAATTTGCAGTGTATAATAGAGAATGATTCCTAAAATGAGATATTGCAAATCTATAGACATGAACACCCAAAAGAAAAAGCACAAAGGTCATAAGCAAGTACAAACAGCCATTAACATACTGAAATATATTCACTCTCATTAAAATTTTTAAAAATACAATAAATTTTTGGCTGTCTGAAAAATATTAAACACTGACAAAATTCTATGCTGTTGATCCTGTAAAGAAATAAATTCTCATGCACTAGCAGCAGCAGTGTAGAGGAATGGCTTGGTGAAGGACAGTTTAACAATTTAGCTCAAAATTTTAGGTCTGTATACTCCATAACTCAGAAGTTGTACATCTCTAAATTTAGCAGAAAGACAGAAAGGATTAAAGTAATATAAAAAAAGATGTAAGCAGCAGCCTGCATTGTATGCCCACGAATAAATATTGGACATCTTCCTTATAATCAAATACTGTAGAGCAGTAAGACACAGTTTCTGGGAACTATGTCTACACCTATTATGTTTTAAAATTTGTAAGAAAGTCATTTAGATACACCTGTGTGTGTGAATGTGTATGTGCACATGCATAGAAAGATATCCAAGGGAGTCAACACAAAAGTCTTAAGCTCTATTAAGCGTAGGTGTTTAACTCTGGGTAGACATGTGAATTTTGGTGGATTATTACTTTTGTCAAAGTTTGATAAATATACTACCTGGCAGATACTGTGGCATATGGCACACAAGCGAAATATTGTGAGTGAATGGGCATGAATTCATACATCCTTCCACTGCTGATTTAAACAAAATAATGCATTAAATAGCATCATTAAAAGGTCTCATTTGGTTAAAAAAGAGAGCGCAACAAAATTTCAATCAGAACTAGTGCATTTATTCTTGAGTTCCCAGAGATAGTCTGCAGATACCTTTCTGAATATCTAGGGTTTCAGTGATCAACATGTTTGGATAAGAAGGAAATCTTTGAGAGGAAATTAGGGTGTTGGTTGTATTCCTATTGTCTCTCAGTTCCAGTTCCACCCTTTGGTAAAAGGTGATGCTGACCTGTGACGCTGGGGTTGGGATTTTGCAATGCATTTTGCAGATCTCTTTGTTGCACTTCATTTAGGTTCTGCACTTCATTAGAAAAGTCGGAAGGCAGAATGAGGAAAACAAGATCTACCTCTGTCTTTGCTTGCCAATCCTACTAGTGACCTAATAATTTCAATTGATTCATCTTCATTCAGCTCCTTTTAGAGAGCACTTAGGTGTAGTAAACCTTCTCAGGGGTTTGAGCACCAACTCCATGGAGACCCGTTTTCTGGAACTCCAAGGTTCTGGGAAGCCCCCTTTTCACCTTTTGTTTTCCTACCCCTAGAAACAGCAGCCGCATCCTGCAGTTAGGTTCTCTGGGTTTCCTCTAGTGCCTCTATCACATTGCCCCTGTTGAAATATCTTGTGTAGGCTCTTTTAACTGGATATATCCCAGTAGAGGTGCTCTCTGAAGAGCAGATGTATTAGAGTGGTTCATGGCTGGATCAAGATAAGGAGATGTAAATGCTTAAGGCCAGTTTGCTTAGGCTGGCATTTTACAGGTTGTTTGAAGATGTCCATATCAGCAAGGCTTGGAAGTACTTCTATCCAATGAAACTTCCTGCGATAACAGAAATGTTCTAAAATGTGTTGTCCAATAGGTAGCCAATGTCACTACCGAGAATTTGAAATATGGCTAATTTTACTTTTATTTGGCTTAAATTTAAACAGCCACAGGTAGCTAGTGGTTATCATGCTAGACCAGGCTGGTGTGAGGCGACTGGAGGACCAGAATGCACCTTTGTTAATTTGCCAGGTATTTTAATAGATACTAGGGTTACAAAAAACAGGAGATGCTATCTCCTTCTAAAGGAGTTGAGGCCAGCAAAGGAAGATGGATATGCAAAACCACTTTGAAAGATGATTCTGCCAACAGTATGTAAGATGGACTAAAGTGGCAAGGTCAAAGACAGGACACTCAGGGCAAATGCAATTGTCCAAATTAGATGAGAAATCTCATTGACAGTAGTGAGGGGTGCATGTGCAAGTGAAAATATGACCTGTCGACACCTGGTAATCAAGGAGAAATAAAAGTAGAATTGAGAATAATTCCCTGTTTCTGAATCAGTGTATCACTCTCTAAGAGAAAATAAGAGAATCAGGTTTGGGAAGAAGCGGTGAATTCAGTTTCGGATGTGCGGAATTTAAAGTGCCCATGAAACATCCAAGTCTCTGTGCTGAACAGACACATGGGCACACACATGGATCTAAAATGTTCAAAGGAGGTTCAGTTAGGAACACAAACTTGTGAATCAGAAGCATGTAGGCAGTATAAGAAGACAAACTAGCTGATATGACTGTCCGGGAAGCATGAAAAGTTAGAAGTGGGCCAAGAACAGAAACCTTGACAACATTTGAGTAGAAAGAAAACAAAAGAACGAGAAGAATGCAAAGAAGCCTGTCTCAGGAAGGCAGAGATTCTGAAAATCACTAGCTGAGGCCAACAATGACAAACTATAGAATGGCTGACAATAAACTGAACACTCAGTGTGACATTTTCTGAGAGTTTTTAATATAGAAACCCACTTCATCTTTTAAAGGAATTACATAAGGCAGTTTTTACTATAATCCTATTTTATAGTAAAGGAACTTAGGCACAGAGGAGTGANTGCAAAGAAGCCTGTCTCAGGAAGGCAGAGATTCTGAAAATCACTAGCCGAGGCCAACAATGACAAACTATAGAATGGCTGACAATAAACTGAACACTCAGTGTGACATTTTCTGAGAGTTAATATAGAAACCCACTTCATCTTTTAAAGGAATTATATAAGGCAGTTTTTACTATAATCCTATTTTATAGTAAAGGAACTTAGGCACAGAGGAGTGAAAGAGTTCACTCAAGACCAACACAGTAATCCAGACCCAGGCAGTCTGGTTCTGGAGCCTGCACTCTTAGCCAGCCACTGAGAAGAGAGAGTCCACGAGTTAAGACTGGAAACTATTTGAGAGCCAGCTTCGGCTAGAGCACAGACTAAACTAGGCATGCTGTATGGCTGAGGGGGTCATCTGAAAATTTAAACTCCCTGCCTTTTCATGTGACTTACAGCAATGCAGAAGGCAAGTTTCTCTGCCCTACTTTAGCCAGGCTCAGTCAGTCAGCCTCTGAGGGGAAGGCCACAGGTGATCCTTAGAAAAATTAAAAGTTGGAGAAGCATTTACTCAATGTTCTCAAACATCTGTCACTTGTAAAAGGCTTTTAAGAATTCACATGATAAGAGAGGACCTAGACATCTTTTGTAAAGAAAGGTCCTCATATGCTTTTGATCCGCAACTAGGGTTAAGGATACATAACTGGCTCCAGATTATTGAAAAAGAGCCATTCGCTAAAGGACAAATATATTGTACAGGCTTTGGGCTAATACAAAGCCAAAAAAGTGAGTTTTCTAATTCTGCCAAAGAGCAAATATGTCCCCCATGTAATGAATGTACTTTTAATTAAATTTATAAACTCATTCCATACATTTTACTTATACTTTCCTTGTAACCTTGGGTTATCAATAATGTCTATTCCTTATCACAACCTGGTTAACAATTAACTGTAAATTTACAAGTATGGGGGTGAAAAATTGGAGGGGGTCATACCCAAGCTCCTTAACTTTCTTGGTAAATTAAGATCCTATTTTACTGGAGCAGCGTCGAATGGGAGGTTCAAGGATGGTAGTGAAGGTATGAGAACTGTGCATGGAATAAACAGGGAATCTGAAATTCTGGTGTGTGTGTCTGTGTGGATTCAACTGTGTACATCGTTCCCTCAACCTGCGTATCAATGTAAAATCTGAAAAAAAATAATTACACAAAGTTGCCCTACTCACTCTTCCCAAGTATCTTGTGGGGTTTTACTTTTGGACGATGACAATAGGACTCAGAGGTCACAGTCAACGATTCTGAATCACAAAGACACTGAACTTCTAGAGAATTATACATGGGAGGAGAGAATCCACCTTAGTCTTAGTAAATCTGCAACTAAGGAAAAGGATTTTTAGTTACTTCCTTGAAAGTGTCAGTGAGAGAAATAATGAAGTTTCCAATAAACAAGGGTTCAAAAAGATGCTAGGGATTATTTAGTACTGTGGTTCTCAAACTTCAGCAGATAGCAGAATCTTCTGAAGGACTTGCTGAGACTTGTTAACTCTTCAAGCTTAACATGTCTTAAATCAGTAGTTCTGATGTGGGGCTCAAGAATTTTCGATTCTAACATGTCCCCAGATGATGCTGAATCTGCTGGCCTGGAGACATTTTGAGAAGTAGTTATTTAGTACAGTTAGTGCATTGTATTTTAATGAATCTGAAAAGAAGTACAGGCTTTCAGGCTCACTGGTGGCTACAGTCTCCTTATACACAATCTTATAAGTTCCTCCAAGTCTTAACTTCCATTTGAAGTCTACCTTAAATTTTTACAAAATGTAATTTTCGGGGAGTGGGAAAGGAGTACTACAGTAATCAAAATGAGAGTCATTAAGTCAAAGTGAAATCTGCCATGGACAATAGTTCTATGAGGTTTTGATTTTTAAATTACTAGCCCTAAGTTATATTTAATCCAGTACATAATGTAAGACAACTTCACTGACCTAAGCCATTAGATTAAAAGCTGATACAAACATGAGTTGCTTCCTCAGGTCTTAAAAAAGGTCACTTTTTAAAAGAAGAATTTCAGATTCATAATTAGGAATGAATAAACTGGCTTTAACTACAGAGTAAATATAATACTTACCTGGATGTGAATTTCCATATGGTGTTTAGCAGATTGTGTCTCAGTAGTCAATTATACACGAACAACTTTACTGTTATGGTAGAATATCATAAAATGCTGAAGATACTTAATAAATGCTTTGATGATACACATGAAGTTTCTAAACTTTCAACAGGACTTGAAAATCAATGCAGAATACTAATTCTGCTAAGCAGAGAATTTAAAATCTAAACCAAAACACATTCTGATGGCTATAATATACAAAATCTAACTTTACAAAGAAATAGCAATTTATCAATAATACCTTAGTAGTACATTGATACCTTTATAAGGAGTATTATATAATAGCTTAATATTTTCTTGTTCTTCCTCCATCCAGATCTTTTATGAGAGGCACTTATAAAAAGCACTAGGTTTGGCGACGCTATAACAAACATACACATAGTATAATGATATATTTTACTATGCTGACATAGTATCATTTATAAAGAAATTTTTATAAATTCAAAAATAGGTTGTTGGTAGCATGATTACCTTTAAAGCATTGGATTTCATTCACAATATTACTTCATTAATTTTAAATAGCAGTTCCACCTATAAAATGTTCTACAGTTTTTTTCCTTTTTGAAAAGGAAGTAAATAAACGCAGGGAAGATACTCATATAATTTCTAGTTTAACAATATCAACTTCCATTTCACAGCATTGATTAGTAGAGAACATTTGCAATTAAAGTAGTATACAATTTACAAAAATAGAATGATTATATAATGCAAACATTGTCCTCCATTATGAAGAATGTGTGTGTGTATGTGTGTATGTGTGTATATATATATATAATATATACATATACATAGTTCTCATAAGTTTCACTATTAAATAGCCCTTATTCAAGTACTTTTTTTCTGGTATCTCTTGAAATAATCACTTTGCTATATTATATGTATAATACATTAAAAAAAATTAAAGGTTAATCTAAGAAAAGGTTAAAAGTGTCAGTGTGGTTGACTTAAATATCAGCTGCTCACTTCAGTTAAAACCTGATTTGAATTCAAAACAGGTTTAGGTGCCATACTAAGTGTAACAACTTAGTCAAAAATATAATATTTAAGTATCAAATACTCAGTAAATTTCTAATGTGCTAACATTAGAGCAAAATTAAAAGTCTGTATTAATCTGTTAATCACCCATAAACAATCCCCAGGAAAAAATTCATTTATATAACTAAAAAAATACACTAATATATAATATACCTGCTTACAAACACATAGGTAGCCATAAATAAAACTTTATTCTTTAATTTCATTTACAAGCTACCAAATATTATGTATTGTACACAGTGCTGAACACTTAAATGGCTATAGTCATGGAGGATCCAGACTGAATGGAAAGCTGTAGATCAAGAAAAGATAAAGGCAAAGTAATACTGTAACAGAAAAGTGGCAAAAGCATGGTTTTGCCATAATAAAATCAATCGGATTGGTAATCATACATCAGTTCTGGTTAAAACAAAGTTTGAGCGCCATGCGATTCTCAGCTTTATTGTTTGCAGTCTGGCTAAAGTCTGTAGAGTCAATTTGTCTTTTGCCGTTATTAAAATAAAAGTTAAAAATTATAGCAGCAATAAGCAAACCCTGTGACAGGAAGGCAAGGGCTAAGAACTAAAAAAACGTTTATACAGTGTGTTCAGGGAGAGTATGTGTAGTTTATCTTCCATCAGCAGGAGTTCGACTGAGGGACAGCATGATTCGTGTAAATCGCTCACAGAGTTCATGTGTGGAGTACGGAGGTAACTTAGGCGGCTCGTGGAAACCTTTAATCTCTGTAGAACAATCGAGCAGCTTTGGCAGAAAATCTGTCAGCTTCTCTTGGAGGTTTGCTGCAAATACAAACAATCAGATATAACTAAAAACTGACAGGGAGAAAAATTATCTTCAACAAGATTTATTAATTTAGAGTAGGCAGCTGATACCTTGTTTCAAAGCATGCAAAATCATTGCCATTTAGGAGGAAGAAGTAAAGCATGAATGGCAACAGCAGTATGTACAGCTTAGTTTGTAAATAAGAAAAAAAATCATGTGAATGTAACAATGTCACAGAATATAAAAATGATAATAACTAACATCTAATTCTAATACCTTTTAATCCTAACAACTCAGGAATCCACTAGCATTGTTTCAACTTACATTCCATTTCTTGTCCAAGATAGGAACACCATCGATTTCTCATATCTTCCACAGCAAGTATGTCTTTCTCTTCCATTTCATCCACCAATAACAGGGGCAAAAATGGGACAATAAATTCATTCATGATAATCAGACCATTGTTTACTTCTCTATCCTCTCCAGATTCAAACAGTTCTGCAGCTTGCTCATTTAATTTCTTAATGCAATGAGAGAGAGAGAGAGGAAAAAAAAACAGGTTTGTTTCCTTTTTCAATTAAGTAAAAATATCTCACAATAATGAAGGCAACATAATAAGCCATGTTTGCAAACAGTAATAGAACGAATGGAAATCAGAAAAAACAACCTCAGCTTATTGAGCAAGAAAAGTTTCTTAGAAAAGGATTTGCATGTTACAAGAGAAACAAGAGCAAAAAAAAAAAAAGAAATACTGTTGTCATGTTTTTAAAGTTCATATTCAGTTTATTTTACTTTGATCATCACTATAGGAACCATTTTAAAATTAATTATCCAGAGGTGAATTACCCCAATTCTAAAATATGATAAGCACTCAAAGTAATTTTAAAAGCAAAGAAATTCAGATTCCATACTAATTTTGTAAAACTCATCTTTTCCATAAATGTCAACTGAACAGGGACTGTTATATTTCTTGATACAAAAATATCATCAATTAAATCATTCATTTCTTCAAAAAATTCTTACTTAGTACATGACATGTGCCAGAAACTGTTTTAGTTGCAAGGGAACCCAAATGATTAATAAGAAAGCTCTCATGGAGCTCACAATCTGTTACAATACAGGGATCAGTAACATTTTCTCTGTAAAGGACAAGACAGGGAATATTTTAGGCTCGGGAGGGCTATATAGACTTTGTTGCAAAGGCATTAATATTGTTGCACCAAGACAGTCGTATGTAAATGAATGGGAAGGGCTATGTTTCAGTAAAACTTCATTTATAAAAACAAGTGGCAGGAGGGAGCAGAGGCCAAGCATGCTGACATCTAATTAAACAGAAGAAATCCATGAGATAAGAAATACAGACATGGGAGAGAGAAAAAAAGATTCAGGTATAATAAGACTTCAAATATTTTTTTAAATTGGAGGATAATTGCTCTAACAATGCTGTATATATGAATCAGCTATAAGAATACATATATCCCCCTCCATCATGAGCCTCCCTCCCACCTGCCCATAAGACGTTTATGTCTGAAATCTCACATTTACAGAATGAAGAGTATGATTTTTAAATAATTTTCATATTTTAAAAATAATTTAAATTATAAAAATCATATTATTTCTTAGGTTTATGACATTCTTGTGCAATTCATACTATATAACCTTTCTCACATAGTGGCTAAGAGGATTAAATGAGATAAGCCTTTAAGTATATAGTGTAACTTTTACAATTTGCATTCAAAGACATTATTATTCTGAATTTGATGTTATGTTCACTAAATCAAAACAGATCCTAGAAACCACTTAAGCATAGTTATGTCCAAAGCCAGCCTATTCATCCTCTTTGGAGTCCCCTAAGCCAAAGAAAGAACAGAACTAGTAAGTCACGAGGCTTTAATGCCTCTGCTTCCTTCTTCCCACTCATCTAATCATTACCAATCATCTCCTTTACCATTTACATAACTTCTCTCTCATACTGTACCTCTGAGTTGAGACTCTTCCTCTTTTCCCTGCCTATCTTTTCTAGGGTTCTTTGTTTCAATCTTTAGTTCATTCCAGTCCATATTCAAGTATACTACTGCCAGAATTATTTTCTAAAAACAAAACTGATTATGCCCAATTTATTCCAACTTTACAACCAACTCATGAGAATGATGCATAAGCTTCTACACAGTCTGACATCAACAAACACTGTTGGCTTCATCACTTTCACCTAAACTTGTTCCTCATAACTAAGCCATAACAGACTTATCTTCATCTTCTGTTGTACACTCTCCGTGTCTTTTCATACAATATTCCTTTGTCTAGAATTTCTTGCCCCTTCTCTACAGGGCACAAAATGCCTATTTATCCATCAGGATACAGATCAGTGTTTATCTTATTTCTTAACCTTCTCTCCAACAATTCCAAACATACTATGTTGCATATTTCTCATAACAATACTTATTCTGAAATATAAAAATTACTTGTATACATCTTTCACCAGACTGAATTCTCTTAGGATATAATAGCTCTTATCTTTGCATTCCTCAGAATCTGATACTCAGTAAATTCTCAATATTAAAAAAAAAAAAAACTAAAAAAGGAAAANTCTCACATTTACAGAATGAAGAGTATGATTTTTAAATAATTTTCATATTTTAAAAATAATTTAAATTATAAAAATCATATTATTTCTTAGGTTTATGACATTCTTGTGCAATTCATACTATATAACCTTTCTCACATAGTGGCTAAGAGGATTAAATGAGATAAGCCTTTAAGTATATAGTGTAACTTTTACAATTTGCATTCAAAGACATTATTATTCTGAATTTGATGTTATGTTCACTAAATCAAAACAGATCCTAGAAACCACTTAAGCATAGTTATGTCCAAAGCCAGCCTATTCATCCTCTTTGGAGTCCCCTAAGCCAAAGAAAGAACAGAACTAGTAAGTCACGAGGCTTTAATGCCTCTGCTTCCTTCTTCCCACTCATCTAATCATTACCAATCATCTCCTTTACCATTTACATAACTTCTCTCTCATACTGTACCTCTGAGTTGAGACTCTTCCTCTTTTCCCTGCCTATCTTTTCTAGGGTTCTTTGTTTCAATCTTTAGTTCATTCCAGTCCATATTCAAGTATACTACTGCCAGAATTATTTTCTAAAAACAAAACTGATTATGCCCAATTTATTCCAACTTTACAACCAACTCATGAGAATGATGCATAAGCTTCTACACAGTTTGACATCAACAAACACTGTTGGCTTCATCACTTTCACCTAAACTTGTTCCTCATAACTAAGCCATAACAGACTTATCTTCATCTTCTGTTGTACACTCTCCGTGTCTTTTCATACAATATTCCTTTGTCTAGAATTTCTTGCCCCTTCTCTACAGGGCACAAAATGCCTATTTATCCATCAGGATACAGATCAGTGTTTATCTTATTTCTTAACCTTCTCTCCAACAATTCCAAACATACTATGTTGCATATTTCTCATAACAATACTTATTCTGAAATATAAAAATTACTTGTATACATCTTTCACCAGACTGAATTCTCTTAGGATATAACAGCTCTTATCTTTGCATTCCTCAGAATCTGATACTCAGAGAATTCTCAATATTAAAAAAAAAAAAAAAAAAACTAAAAAAGGAAAGAAGAAAACACCTAAAAGGAACACTAAAATTCTCTTGAAGCGTCATTTAAATTCCTATGTGAAACAATAAATGTGGCTGGCTTACTAACATAAAATGATAAACACTGTTTACCATAATATAAACCTGTCTACCATTATGGTAGACAGTATTTTAGTTGTATTTATGTTTAAAATAGGTTTACCAAAATATTTCAATATTCCAACACTGCAAAGTTTTACATTAAAAAGTGCTTTGATTCATTCAAGGCATGGATTATGAATCTGAATATAATTCAGATCTTCCTCTTGGGCACTGATTAAAAACCTTTTGAAACTGACCATATTAAGAATGGGATTCCCTAGTGGCTCAGAGGTAAAGAATCTGCCTGCCAGTGTAGGAAATGCAGGTTTGATCCCTGGGTTGGGAAGATACCCTGGAGAAGGAAATGGCAACATATTCAAGTATTCTTGCCTGGAGAATTCTATGGACAGAAGTGCCTGGCGGGCTACAGTCCATGGGGTCACAAGAGGGTCAGACATGACTTAATGACTAAAGAACAACAAATTAAGAATACCATTCTTGATGGATACAAACCATCAATAATTAGTCTTAAAATATACTCATATGCAATAAAATCAGCTAAGAGAAAAATAAAATCACAAGCTTCTACTCTTGCTATTCAAAAATTCTAAAGACATAATGCAGACTACAATTAACATATACTCTGCAATTCTACTGAAAGAAAACATTTCAGCAGTATACCTACTGAAAGTCTTTTTAAAGTACATGTAAACCAAGTAACCTATATTGCTTGCATACCTTTATGTATTTTATAGGAAAAAAAATGACTTAGAGGTTCACAATCTATAGCCATGTTAATAGCTAAATGAAATCCAATTATAACAAATATAAAGATGGAATTTGTGGTTTTACACTTAAAGATAAGCAAAGTCAAGAAACATTAACAAAATATTCCAGATATCCAGAAAGTAAACTGGTGGGGAAAAAGAACTGCTGAAAATATTTAAGTTCATAACAATAATATTTAAACACATACACAGTAAAAATACTTGAGGAAAAATTTTCAATGACCAAATGGAAAAAAAACTTCAAATTACAATGAATTATTTAACGTTATGTACACCAAATATACTCTTTATAAAAACTCAGAAAAATGTATATTTTTTCTGGAATAATAATAATGATAATTTATCATACCATTCAGCACTTCTTCTGCATCAAAAAAGGGAATGGCAGAATGAGAAGAAATCTAGATATAAAAATTAATTATTCTGATTTCATTTTAAGAACATTTCTTATTTATCATCTGTAAAACTTAAGATTCTTAAAGAAGAAGGGATAAAGAATTGAATGTAGTCTCCCACCTCAAGGAAGTAGACCCAGAAGACAGACATCATCATGACTATTACCCACATCAGAATTTATAGTCATTTACATGAGTCTAAAAAATTGCCCAATGTAAAACAATATGATAGAGTAAACACACACTGTGTGCCTTCAACTTACTAGTAAACACTCTCTTCTATAATGTGATATCAGTTCCTCATCATGTCCTCTGTATGGGCCTTTGGACAACAGTTCTTTGTTGTTCTGATAAGCGCAGATAAGGAATAGCAAGGAATCTATGTAACTTAAAAAACAGAAGTACAGCATCAGTATTTTATTTTTGTAAAAGAAAGGTAACTACAATTACAAAACATTTTAAGTATACATTTACATTTTGATTATCCAGATCAACATTAAAATAAAACATCTAATGATACACTGTATGCCTGAGAGGATCTTTAGAGCAACAGCTGCATGTGAAGCTAGCAGACAGTTGTTTGAAAACTAAAACAAAGAAAACAACAACAACAAAAATTGAGCTAGAAAGTTAGGAAAAACTTGGAGAAAAGGGCCAAACTGATTAATTCAGAGACTTCCTTCTGTCTTCTTTGCTAATTCTTTCCATTTAGATTCAAAATTAACACTGATGTGAAAGCCAACAATCTACTTTTCTAGCAGCACCATGGCATTTTGTTTGAGGGACTGATCAGGTTACTTTGCTTATCACAAACATCATTTGATTAATTAAATGACTACTGTTAGTCACTTTGTTTTTTTCTTCCCTACATGAGGGCACAGTTCCAGTCATTGAGAAAAATTAACAGAGAGTAGAATATCCAAAGGAGCTGGGTGAAGTAGAAAGGGAAAAAATGCTTCCAAATCTGGGAAATCTACTGAGATACAAACACTAACATAAACGGCAGACAGGGTTAGGCCTTTGTTTAATATTTAATATTGCTATAACTCTAGACCTTATGAAGTTCAAACTAAGTTTTAAAAAGGGAATATGACACAAATATAACAGTATTATATTTGTCTCTAAAATGATTATCCCTCCTCTAACATGCTGTAGGACAAATATATACAGTTGTACATCTGTATGGGCTTCCTTGGTGGCCCAGGGGTAAAGAATCTGCCTGCAATAAGGAGACACAGGTTTGATCCCTGGGTCAGGAAAATCCCTTGTAGGAGGGCATGGCAACCAACTCCAGTATTCTTGCATGGGGAATCCCATGGACAGAGGAGCCTGGTGGGCTACAGTTCACGGTGTCCCAAATGAGTCANAGACAGACATCATCATGACTATTACCCACATCAGAATTTATAGTCATTTACATGAGTCTAAAAAATTGCCCAATGTAAAACAATATGATAGAGTAAACACACACTGTGTGCCTTCAACTTACTAGTAAACACTCTCTTCTATAATGTGATATCAGTTCCTCATCATGTCCTCTGTATGGGCCTTTGGACAACAGTTCTTTGTTGTTCTGATAAGCGCAGATAAGGAATAGCAAGGAATCTATGTAACTTAAAAAACAGAAGTACAGCATCAGTATTTTATTTTTGTAAAAGAAAGGTAACTACAATTACAAAACATTTTAAGTATACATTTACATTTTGATTATCCAGATCAACATTAAAATAAAACATCTAATGATACACTGTATGCCTGAGAGGATCTTTAGAGCAACAGCTGCATGTGAAGCTAGCAGACAGTTGTTTGAAAACTAAAACAAAGAAAACAACAACAACAAAAATTGAGCTAGAAAGTTAGGAAAAACTTGGAGAAAAGGGCCAAACTGATTAATTCAGAGACTTCCTTCTGTCTTCTTTGCTAATTCTTTCCATTTAGATTCAAAATTAACACTGATGTGAAAGCCAACAATCTACTTTTCTAGCAGCACCATGGCATTTTGTTTGAGGGACTGATCAGGTTACTTTGCTTATCACAAACATCATTTGATTAATTAAATGACTACTGTTAGTCACTTTGTTTTTTTCTTCCCTACATGAGGGCACAGTTCCAGTCATTGAGAAAAATTAACAGAGAGTAGAATATCCAAAGGAGCTGGGTGAAGTAGAAAGGGAAAAAATGCTTCCAAATCTGGGAAATCTACTGAGATACAAACACTAACATAAAAGGCAGACAGGGTTAGGCCTTTGTTTAATATTTAATATTGCTATAACTCTAGACCTTATGAAGTTCAAACTAAGTTTTAAAAAGGGAATATGACACAAATATAACAGTATTATATTTGTCTCTAAAATGATTATCCCTCCTCTAACATGCTGTAGGACAAATATATACAGTTGTACATCTGTACGGGCTTCCTTGGTGGCCCAGGGGTAAAGAATCTGCCTGCAATAAGGAGACACAGGTTTGATCCCTGGGTCAGGAAAATCCCTTGTAGGAGGGCATGGCAACTAACTCCAGTATTCTTGCATGGGGAATCCCATGGACAGAGGAACCTGGTGGGCTACAGTTCACGGTGTCCCAAATGAGTCATATTTGACTTAGTGACTAAAACAACAATATTTCTGTATAACTGAAATATGAAAGACGTTTTGAGATACTGCCTATGAGCCAATTTTTCTACTCACAGCATATCTTATAAATTCTGAAAAATGCAACATCCTAAGAAGTGAAGTGCTGTACAGAAACAATATTTTGTAGCTCTTTAAGTAATACTGCCCATCATTGTTACTGTTTGTTAATTTTAGGTGCTCAGACACAAATAAGTCAATTATACAGTCCAAAGGTTAAATGTAAAATTATAGGGAAATAAACATGCTCATTCATGACAAATCAAATTACACATCTGAAACTACTTCATTACACATATGTTCTTTTAAATACTTTTTGAAAACAGTTTTTCTCAGGGATTTGTTTTTGCTTGAATTTAGGGCATGAAATCTTACTTTGAAATAATATGGGTATAGTCTCAGCTAAAGCTTTTTTTGTTTAGAGTGTGACAACAGTATTAAATGCTGTCTTGTGCCACTAAGTTGAATTGGTCTGCTGGCACATCTACCTTTCCTTTTACAGCCATTAAGTTCCCAGTTGAAAGGTCTCCCTGGAATGGCAACCATATCTGGCATTCTAGACCTGAGTCATCTCTCTGAGAATAGCTCTGAAACCATGAACTTATTCCAATTTTCTAGTGAAGTATACAGAATGTTCCACATTTTATCAGCCTTTAAAGTGCTTCCATTTCAAGTAAATTAGAATAAAATTCAGCAGTCCAGTTACCAAAATCTTATTTAAGATAAAATAAGACTATGTAGCCTGGTAGATTCTCTTTAATTTTCATTTTTACTGCTGTAAAATTATGGCTCCTAAAAACATGATTTCATTTCACTACTTATAGACGTAACACTAGCCCATTAATAAATATTTAATTTATGGCTTTCAAGTGTTACGTTTTCATCAAAAAAAAGTTTGACAGAGCATTTGCCAACATCTTATATACTGCTAGTTATGGTAACTGCTATATTTATGGTATAATTAACATTTCTTTTTACAAAATCCCATAAATATTATTTTCCACAATCACTAATTTCCTAACTGATATTTCCAATTTAATAATAACCATTTGCCATGATAAGAATATTGATTTTACCAATAAGAATATATTTAAGATTAAGTAAATTATGAAATTTAAACACAATTTATTTAAAGTCCTTTAACAANTTATATTTAACAAAATAAGTGACGTCAACATTATTACTAATAAAAAGTCATAGCCAATACTTGCTGAGTATTTACCAGATAATGCTCAAAACCATTTACTTGCATTGAAACCTTAATTCTAAATTTCACAGCAGACACATGATGAGGCAGAAATTAATCCTATATGCTTTGTTTTCCATCACACTCTTCTCTACTACACATATTTTGAATTCAGTATTTTTGAGACATGCATGAAAGGATAATCATTTACTTCAGAATTAAAATGTGTTTACCATGAACTCCAAGATAGCATAAATGTTTCTACATTTTAAAACTTCAATACTTTGGGTGTTTACCTGAGGGCTGAAATTTTTTTTAAAATAGTATTTATTCTAACCTAACTAGATTAAATTTTAATTTTTAACATTAGTAAACAGTTTTATAGGAACTTCTAAGAAAAAACTTTTTGGGTAAACCAAAATTCATTTAGCCATTCTAAGCCTTCTCTTTAAGTCAGAAGATGTTTAATTACTTTGTGTATATTGATTAATTACTTTCCCCAATTGTTCTCAAACAGGGGCTATCTGGCAGTATCTGGAGACATTTTGGGCTGTCACCACTTGAGGGGTACTACTGGCACTTAATGGGTAGAGGCCAGGAACATACTAAATATCTTACAAATTAAAGGATAGCCCCTGCCCCCCAAACAAAAAAATTATCTGGCCTAAAATATCCACAGTGCAGAGGTTCAGAAATTCTTTATTTCTCTGAAATTTTTAGTTCCCAAAGGCTAGTGAAAATTATATTATACTCTTCTGTGTATCTTTATATTGCTTATCTCAGTACCTTGGTTCACAATTAAAATGTAATAAAATGATCTAAATTATTTTGGGGTTAAACTTTTAAAAGTCATGATTATAAATAACAAATAAGCTACAAAGCAACTGAATTAAGTGAAGTCAAATTTTGTGCTGCACTTACTGAAATGTGTCTATGTGTAAAATACATATTCAAAAATTGTACTTGGAGCTATAAAAACAACATGGGCAATTTGAGCATGTGAATAAAATACTTAACATTTTGTATTTTCAAATTACCTTTCATCAAAACTCAAATTTCTATCTGCAAATTGTTCTAGCAATGTTTTCTCAATGATTTTCTTTGGAGCCTGATTCTGGATAAAGTAGACTATTACATGATGTAAACGATAGTCTGTTTCTGGTGGGGTATCTTCTTGGGCCAATTTAACCAACCTTGAATATTCCAACTTAATTGCCTAGAAAATACAACAAAATGCCAATCTTAGTTAATTATAATAATTCACATCCTTCAATATTATAATTATCCTTATATTCAAATGTTTTCCTTTTAAAATATTACAAAAAATATAGGTGTATATCTAAGAACATTGTCCCATGTTCCATAGTTTAAATACATCTAATCTTACCATGAATTATTTTGCAAAACTTATCAGAGTTTGGTCAAAGTCTATTCAGAGGCATCCTAAGACTAAGATACTTGGCATATCTCTTAATCTATGCTCCATTTGAAGTACACCTCTAATATCTAAAATTCTAGGGTTGAGCTGTAGGTCCCTAGAATATTCATATCTGAAAGAAAATGGTTGGCTCTTAAATGGATGATAATAATACCATCACAATTAACTTTAACTGTAGAGCTTACAAATAAGGGATGAAAAAGTAAGCCTTTTTTTTTCACCATAAATTGTTTCAAAAATAGTTGAATTTTACCAGTGTAATGTTTATCAATGAACACTATCACTATTACTGCCTTGATACTGAGCTAACCTTTTCTTTACTTGCAACTACTATCATGAGAAATAATAAATACTAATGTGTGCTCCCACACATAAGCAAATAATTTAAAAAATATTTGCTCAGAGAAATATGTATAGAGACATATATCAAGTACTGCCATATGTAAGAAGCCCCATATAATTAGAGGTAACATTTTAATTAAAATATTCATTGAAATTAGACATCATATCTAAATTATTTTCTACTAACCATAAAATATTTGGAGCTACATGCAAAATATGTTACAAAAAGTCCATTCTATTGGAAAGGGTATTTTTGCATGTGTTTCCTAAGCAATTCTTGGCCATCCAGATACTATTACCTATTTGGCTGTATTATATAGAAGTGAGAAAATGTACCTGAAAAACAGTAAATGGAACATTCTAGTTATATGTTTTTAAACTTAAAGGGGAGCTAATAAGTCCTTTCTATACACATTAGCATTATAAACAGAATAAGATAATTACTCTATAAATTATTTTAATGTTATTTTAGATATACATATACTATTCTAAAGTTTTATTGCTGTGCTAAAAAGCAGCCATGAAAATTAACTATATTTGTCATGTAAGGCTATAATGACTCACTTTACTGCATGCTTTGCTTACAAAAATCTTTCCAATTTGAAAAAAGGGCACATGGTCATTTAATAACTACACTATACTGAATTTGAGAGTAAGTGTAAAACAAAAAAGTAATTGTTTTTCTTCTTATGGGTCTTTAGACAATGATTGCCATAGGCTATCAGAAGGTTTTTGTGTATTTAAATATTTCAGATGTCATCCTTTTGGCTGAAACTGGTATGACCAAAATAAAATTCTCTCTCAAATAATAAGTTTAGATTATAAGACATTATAATACTAAATGATTATCCGTTCTCCCACCACCCTTCAAAATGCAGGTTGGGATTTATATATATATACATATATATACATATATATACAAATAGTTAACAGATTTCTATTAGAGAGTGAGATTATCTGTCAGCTTTAAGATGATGTTTACCTCTTGATTTTGCTCTACTTGCGATTCTCCTAATTATAATGCTGCTACTGCTAAGTCACTTCAGTCATGTCCGACTCTGTGCGACCCCATGGACTGCAGCCTACCAGGCTCCTCCATCCATGGGATTTTCCAGCCAAGAGTACTGGAGTGGGTTGCCATTGCCTTCTCACAATTTATAGGTGTTTTATTAAACCAGTAGAGGTAGAATTGCACTTCTAAATTTTTAGAGCAATTTTTCAAACACAAAAATACTAAATTTTATTAGCATAAATTATCAATGAATGTTGTTTATCATTTTTTTATCAACTTCCTTCTCAAAAAGTTTTCTGACTTTCAAAATATACTGCATATATATATTCCTTCAAGTTTTCAATGAGGTGTTCCACGCTGGTGTATTCAGGAGATCTCTACACAATTTACAGTTAACGTCTAAGGGGGTCCAACTAATCAGGCTCAACGTTACCTATTAGGTCTTATTTCCTGTTACTCCTCTATTTAGATTAAGCTCCACTCCTCACAAATGCACAAGCCTTTGTTTCTTAAGTTCTCTACTTGGATGATGTCCTTGACCATCTCCCATCAAGCCACATATCATCCATTCAATGAGACTGGTTAAAAATCTGTTTTTCGAAATCTTCTTCCAAACAATTTCTAGTTTGACTTTTTTCTACTTTTCTGAATCACATGATAAAACATACTCTACATGTATTACTTCTTATAGAAGTTACATCTAGGTTTCCCTTGTGGCTCAGCTGGTAAAGAATCTGCCTGTAAAGCGGGAGACCTGGGTTCAATCCAGAGTTGGGAAGATCCCCTGAAGAAGGGAAAGGCTACCCACTCCAGCATTTGGGCCTGGAGAATTCCATGGACTATACAGTCCATGGGGTCACAAAGAGTCGGACACAACTGAGCGACTTTCACTTTCACAGACTATTTAAAACACCAAATATACAAATATATAGTATACTCTGGAGACAGTAAGATCTAAGGTAAGATAGAGCAAAATTCAGAAAGCTAAATATATCATTTTATTTTAAAAATTGATAGTGTACTAAGAGATACAAAAAATCTACTTCAAATTCCAGAGGACCAGAATCATATAGGTTATAGTCTTTAACTATATGTTATATAAACAGGAATTAAAGGTAACTCCCAAACTAAACACTTAGGAATTAGAAGTTTTCTATAAACTATTCTTGGACCAAAGGAATCAAAATTATAATAATACTGGGGAATATGAAATCTCAAAACCTAAAGTTCACAGCCAGATTTGTACAAGGGAAATTTCAGCTTAAGCAATATAAAATAACATTTCAAGAAGCTAGAAAAAGAAAATAAACCAAAATAAAGTAGAAAAAAGAAAATAATGTGGCAATTAGATAAAGACCACAAAAGGCTTTTTCTTTCCAAAAATCTGAATAGAAGACCAAAAAATGGGATAAAAATAACATTAGAAATCAGGAAGGTGATAAAAAAATACAGGAAAAAGTTTTAAAATTTATAAAAGAATAATACATATAACTTTATGCCAATAAACTATAACATCTTTATTAAACAGATGATCATCTAGGAGAATATAAGTTACCAGAATTACTTTACAAAGCAGAAAAACTGAAAAGACTCAGACAAAACTACAGATAACTGAAAACGCTGCCTACAATCTTTACCCAATAAAGGAATTAGGCTTATTTTGTATTAGAGTTGTGCTGTTATAGCAAATCTTCAAAGACCGATGACTTCTATATCTCAACTGTTCCAAACAAAAAAAGGGGGAAAATTTCTTTAATATTATATAAAACTAGTATAATCTGAATATCAAAAATTGACAAATATTTTTAAAAAGGCTAATTTTGCTTATGAACATAGATGCCCAGACTGACATCTAATTTTGATAAACTTCCTTGTGTACATAAAGAAAATATAAGAAGAGAGAGTGTTTACAATGTTTTAAAAAAAGATAGATCAATGCTAAGATCCTTCCTTTGCAAGAATTAAGCATTAAGAAGAAATTTTTGCAGAATCTCTAATAGACGCATTTTTAAAAAATGCCTAAATTCCAATATCAATCAGTTTAAAATAAAACTCTTTAACTGTAAATTTAAGAAACTGTCTTTATTTTTAAATTTATAAGAGAGGAGCTATTAAAAACCAACACTACACATCCTATTTAATAATAAAACACTACAAACATTCACATTAAACTCAGGAACTAAGCAAAGGAGTTCATCACCATTATTTTATTATTTAACTATATTCTGAAAGCCTGAATATATTTCAGAAATGAAACAAAAAAGTATAACAAAAATTATCCTGGAAAATGAGATAACTGAGGCGTGGTGGTGTCTCAGTGGTAAACAATCTGCCCACCAATGCAAGAGACAGGGATTAAATGATCCCTGGGTCAAGAAGATTCCCTACAGCCTCACTCCACAATTCTCGCCTGCGGAATCCCATGGACAGAGGAGCCTGGCAGGCTACAGTCCACAGGTTTCGCAAAAGAGTCAGACAGGACCTAGTGACTAAACAACAACAAATGAGATAATTACTAGGAGGCAGTTTACTAAAATAATCAAGAGAATCCACTGGAAAACTATTAGAAAAAATAAAAAAATAAAGTAATTTGACACTATATGAATAAATACAAGTAATTACCTTTCCTATAAGATACTCTACCAATAATTTGTTATTGAGGATAAGTAACTCAATTCACAGAAACAATTTCTACACATCTAAGATTAGATTAAAAAAGAAGCTGTAAGACCATGCTGAAGTAAAATAATAAAACCTTACTTAAGGACCTAAGAGAGGGCCAAAAAAGTGAAGAGGCATATCTTGTTCCTTTCTGAAAAGACTCAAAATACTGAGAAATTATCCATCTCACTGTAATAATATGAGGTACAATCAAATTCTGAAAGGATCTGAGAATACAGATGGCAATTGAAAATTATCAAGATAGAAAAAATGAAACCTGACAAACTTTCCATTTATTTATTTAAAGAAGTGAATTAAAATTCATAAATAGTTTGGGCAAATATACTATGTTATGTTCACTGAATTTTCAATAATATATTTAGGTTGGTGCAAAAGTAATTATGGTTTTAGATCCTGAATTTTAAATCATTATTATAACTGGGCTCAAACACATCTTCTATTAATCAAAATATAAACCATTACAATCAACACATTTTTGCCAGTGAGAAATGTTTGTTCACTCCTGTAGGATAAAAATCTGTGCTTCAGGATTCTACAAACTCTTGGAAAGCATCTTTCGCCTCCTGCTGGTTGTGGAAGCATTTTCCCTTCATAAAGCTGAGATGCTTCAAGAAGTGGTACTCAGTTGGTGAGAGGTCTGGTGAATATGGCAGATGAAGAAAAACTTTGTAGCCCAATTCNATTATAGCAAATCTTCAAAGACCGATGACTTCTATATCTCAACTGTTCCAAACAAAAAAAGGGGGAAAATTTCTTTAATATTTTATAAAACTAGTATAATCTGAATATCAAAAATTGACAAATATTTTTTAAAAGGCTAATTTTGCTTATGAACATAGATGCCCAGACTGACATCTAATTTTGATAAACTTCCTTGTGTACATAAAGAAAATATAAGAAGAGATAGTGTTTACACTGTTTTAAAAAAAGATAGATCAATGCTAAGATCCTTCCTTTGCAAGAATTAAGCATTAAGAAGAAATTTTTGCAGAATCTCTAATAGACGCATTTAAAAAAAATGCCTAAATTCCAATATCAATCAGTTTAAAATAAAACTCTTTAACTGTAAATTTAAGAAACTGTCTTTATTTTTAAATTTATAAGAGAGGAGCTATTAAAAACCAACACTACACATCCTATTTAATAATAAAACACTACAAACATTCACATTAAACTCAGGAACTAAGCAAAGGAGTTCATCACCATTATTTTATTATTTAACTATATTCTGAAAGCCTGAATATATTTCAGAAATGAAACAAAAAAGTATAACAAAAATTATCCTGGAAAATGAGATAACTGAGGCGTGGTGGTGTCTCAGTGGTAAACAATCTGCCCACCAATGCAAGAGACAGGGATTAAATGATCCCTGGGTCAAGAAGATTCCCTACAGCCTCACTCCACAATTCTCGCCTGCGGAATCCCATGGACAGAGGAGCCTGGCAGGCTACAGTCCACAGGTTTCGCAAAAGAGTCAGACAGGACCTAGTGACTAAACAACAACAAATGAGATAATTACTAGGAGGCAGTTTACTGAAATAATCAAGAGAATCCACTGGAAAACTATTAGAAAAAATAAAAAAATAAAGTAATTTGACACTATATGAATAAATACAAGTAATTACCTTTCCTATAAGATACTCTACCAATAATTTGTTATTGAGGATAAGTAACTCAATTCACAGAAACAATTTCTACACATCTAAGATTAAATTAAAAAAGAAGCTGTAAGACCATGCTGAAGTAAAATAATAAAACCTTACTTAAGGACCTAAGAGAGGGCCAAAAAAGTGAAGAGGCATATCTTGTTCCTTTCTGAAAAGACTCAAAATACTGAGAAATTATCCATCTCACTGTAATAATATGAGGTACAATCAAATTCTGAAAGGATTTGAGAATACAGATGGCAATTAAAAATTATCAAGATAGAAAAAATGAAACCTGACAAACTTTCCATTTATTTATTTAAAGAAGTGAATTAAAATTCATAAATAGTTTGGGCAAATATACTATGTTATGTTCACTGAATTTTCAATAATATATTTAGGTTGGTGCAAAAGTAATTATGGTTTTAGATCCTGAATTTTAAATCATTATTATAACTGGGCTCAAACACATCTTCTATTAATCAAAATATAAACCATTACAATCAACACATTTTTGCCAATGAGAAATGTTTGTTCACGCCTGTAGGATAAAAATCTGTGCTTCAGGATTCTACAAACTCTTGGAAAGCATCTTTCGCCTCCTGCTGGTTGTGGAAGCATTTTCCCTTCATAAAGCTGAGATGCTTCAAGAAGTGGTACTCAGTTGGTGAGAGGTCTGGTGAATATGGCAGATGAAGAAAAACTTTGTAGCCCAATTCGTTCAACTTCTGAAGTGTTGGCTATGCATGACATGCGGTTGTCATGGAGAAGAACTGGACCCCTTCTATTGATCAATGTGGTCTACAGGCGTTGCAGTTTTTGGTACATCTCACGGATTTGCTGAGCATTCTTCTCAGATGTAATGGTTTCACCAGGATTCAGAAAGTTGAGGTGAATCACAGCATCAGCAGACCACCAAACAGTGACCATGACCTTTTTCTGATTCAAGTATGGTGTCAGGGAGTGTTCTGGAGCTTCTCCTCAGTCCAGCCACAGAGTTGGTCATTGGAGTTGTCTTATCAAATCCACTTTTCATCACATGTCACAAACTGATTAGAAATGGTTCGTTACTGTTGCATAGAGTAAGAGGTTGATACATCAAAATGAGTTTTTTGATTTGTGGTCAGCTCATAAGGCACTGCTTATTCAGCTTTTTCACCTTTCCAATTTGCTTCAAATGCCAAACGACCATAGAATGATTGATGCTGTGCTCTTGGGCAATTTCTTCTGTAGCTGTAACAGGATCAGCTTCAGTGATGGCTCTCAATTGGTCACTGTCAACAACAATGGGCGACGGGTGCATTCCTCATCTTCAAGGATCTCATCTCCTAGACAAAACTTCTTGAACCACCACCACACTGTACATTTATCAGCAGTTTCCAGGCCAAATGCACTGTTGATGTTGCAAATTGTCACCACTGCTTTATGACCCATTTTGAACTTGAACAAGAAAACAGTTCAAATTTGCTTTTTGTCTAGTATCATTTCTATAGACTAAAATACATATAAAATAAACAGCAAGTAATGTCACTAGCAAATAACATAAAGCAACAAATGTGCATTAAAATGATGAACAACATAGTCACATTTAACAATGTACATCAAATGGCAAAGTTCAACAATGCAAAACTGCAACTACTTTTGCACCAACCTAATATGTACAAGAAGATTCTCAAAAATACTGGAAATGATCCTCAGTTCAGTTGCTCAGTCGTGTCCAACTCTTTGTGACCCCATGAATCGCAGCACACTAGGCCTCCCTGTCCATCACCAACTCCTGGAGTTCACTCAGACTCACGTCCATCGAGTCAGTGATGCCATCCAGCCATCTCATCCTCTGTCGTCCCCTTCTCCTCCTGCCCCGAATCCCTCTCAGCATGAAAGTCTTTTCCAATGAGTCAACTTTTCGCATGAGGTGGCCAAAGTACTGCAGTTTCAGCTTTAGGATCATTCTTTCCAAAGAAATCCCAGGGATGATTATGTAGATGTGTATATTCAGTCACACTTTATATTGTTATAAACCTCTGCATTTACATTGGGTTTTTGCCGTTCTGTGGAGTTTTCCTTTTTCCTTTCATTTTTTCTCTCTTCTTTTTTGTCTTTTCTCTTTTTTATAAATTTTTTTAAACCTATTATATTCTTTTTTACATTTATGCCTTTGTTTGCCTTTCCTACTGATCTTTTCCCCTTGCAGTTAATCTTTAATGTATATAATAAATCTTCTTCATCTACCTCTATTTAACTTTGCATATATATTTTTTCTTTTCTTTCTTTCCTTTCCTCGCAACATATTTGTTAGTTTTGTTTTCACTGCTTTATTCCCCACTTGGCACTTTGCTTTAGTTTTGTTTCCCAGTTTGTGCTTTAGTTTTGTTCTTAACTGGTAAATATAATTTTTGATTTCCTTTGTTTGCCAGGTCAATCTATTGTACTTTATTTATGCTGGACTGTTTTAACTTTGCTCATGGGTGTATATGTGTATACTCCATTAATTTAATTATTATTAGCCTAACTTTGTAACTGCCATTTGGAGTTCATCTTTGTTTTCTCATTTTTTGTTAGTTGTTTTAATCTCACTTAATGCCACAAGCCACTTTTGGAAACTTCCTGATCAGAGAACAGGTCCTGAGCCTTTGGAGTGGGAGCACTGACTCCAAGATCCTAGACTACCAGAGAAACTTAGGGAGTGTCAAATAGTGAGAACTCACACAAAGGAAACCACTTGAATACAAGACCCAGCATTACCCAACCACCAGTAGCAACCTGTGCAGGATGCCTCCTCTGAACAGCAAACAAAACAAAAATGCAAACCCAATCATCAGCTGACAGGATTACCACCTCACTCAGCCTTGCTCATCAGAGGAAAACCAGACAAACAAACACAGCACAAATATCACTCAACATGAAGCTTACACACCTTATGAGGAAAGAAACCAAAAGGAAGAATTCAATCATGAAGGCTGGGAGGAGAACTCAAACACAGTCACTTTAAAAATAAAAAAAGAAAAGATAGAGAAATACTACACAAACGAAGGAACAAACCAGAAACAAAGAAGTCCAAATGAATGAAGAGGAACTAGGCAAATTACCTGAAAAGGAATTCAGGATAATGATAGTAAAGATGATCAAAAACCTTGAAAGTAAAATGGAGAAAATACAAGAACCAATTAACAAAGGCCTAGAAGAATTAACCTGACCTGCCTCTTGAGAAACCTATATGCAGGTCAGGAAGCAACAGATAGAACTGGACATGAAACAAGAGACTGGTTCCAAACAGGAAAAGGAGTACATCACGGCTGTATATTGTCACACTGCTTATTTAACTTATATGCAGAGTGTATCATGAGAAACACTGGGCTGGAAGAAGTACAAGCTGGAATCAAGATTGCCAGGAGAAATATCAATAACCTCAGATATGCAGATGATACCACCCTTATGGTAGAAAGTGAAGAGGAACTAAAAATAAAAAGCCTCTTGAAGAAAGTGAAAAAGGAGAGTGAAAAGTTGGCTTAAAGCTCAACATTCAGAAAACGAA
>SJYW01034923.1:97789-119775 GCA_006410735.1 Raphicerus campestris
CCTGTAGGATAAAAATCTGTGCTTCAGGATTCTACAAACTCTTGGAAAGCATCTTTCGCCTCCTGCTGGTTGTGGAAGCATTTTCCCTTCATAAAGCTGAGATGCTTCAAGAAGTGGTACTCAGTTGGCGAGAGGTCTGGTGAATATGGCAGATGAAGAAAAACTTTGTAGCCCAATTCGTTCAACTTCTGAAGTGTTGGCTATGCATGACATGCGGTTGTCATGGAGAAGAACTGGACCCCTTCTATTGATCAATGTGGTCTACAGGCGTTGCAGTTTTTGGTACATCTCACGGATTTGCTGAGCATTCTTCTCAGATGTAATGGTTTCACCAGGATTCAGAAAGTTGAGGTGAATCACAGCATCAGCAGACCACCAAACAGTGACCATGACCTTTTTCTGATTCAAGTATGGTGTCAGGGAGTGTTCTGGAGCTTCTCCTCAGTCCAGCCACAGAGTTGGTCATTGGAGTTGTCTTATCAAATCCACTTTTCATCACATGTCACAAACTGATTAGAAATGGTTCGTTACTGTTGCATAGAGTAAGAGGTTGATACATCAAAATGAGTTTTTTGATTTGTGGTCAGCTCATAAGGCACTGCTTATTCAGCTTTTTCACCTTTCCAATTTGCTTCAAATGCCAAACGACCATAGAATGATTGATGCTGTGCTCTTGGGCAATTTCTTCTGTAGCTGTAACAGGATCAGCTTCAGTGATGGCTCTCAATTGGTCACTGTCAACAACAATGGGTGACGGGTGCATTCCTCATCTTCAAGGATCTCATCTCCTAGACAAAACTTCTTGAACCACCACCACACTGTACATTTATCAGCAGTTTCCAGGCCAAATGCACTGTTGATGTTGCAAATTGTCACCACTGCTTTATGACCCATTTTGAACTTGAACAAGAAAACAGTTCAAATTTGCTTTTTGTCTAGTATCATTTCTATAGACTAAAATACATATAAAATAAACAGCAAGTAATGTCACTAGCAAATAACATAAAGCAACAAATGTGCATTAAAATGATGAACAACATAGTCACATTTAACAATGTACATCAAATGGCAAAGTTCAACAATGCAAAACTGCAACTACTTTTGCACCAACCTAATATGTACAAGAAGATTCTCAAAAATACTGGAAATGATCCTCAGTTCAGTTGCTCAGTCGTGTCCAACTCTTTGTGACCCCATGAATCGCAGCACACTAGGCCTCCCTGTCCATCACCAACTCCTGGAGTTCACTCAGACTCACGTCCATCGAGTCAGTGATGCCATCCAGCCATCTCATCCTCTGTCGTCCCCTTCTCCTCCTGCCCCGAATCCCTCTCAGCATGAAAGTCTTTTCCAATGAGTCAACTTTTCGCATGAGGTGGCCAAAGTACTGCAGTTTCAGCTTTAGGATCATTCTTTCCAAAGAAATCCCAGGGATGATTATGTAGATGTGTATATTCAGTCACACTTTATATTGTTATAAACCTCTGCATTTACATTGGGTTTTTGCCGTTCTGTGGAGTTTTCCTTTTTCCTTTCATTTTTTCTCTCTTCTTTTTTGTCTTTTCTCTTTTTTATAAATTTTTTTAAACCTATTATATTCTTTTTTACATTTATGCCTTTGTTTGCCTTTCCTACTGATCTTTTCCCCTTGCAGTTAATCTTTAATGTATATAATAAATCTTCTTCATCTACCTCTATTTAACTTTGCATATATATTTTTTCTTTTCTTTCTTTCCTTTCCTCGCAACATATTTGTTAGTTTTGTTTTCACTGCTTTATTCCCCACTTGGCACTTTGCTTTAGTTTTGTTTCCCAGTTTGTGCTTTAGTTTTGTTCTTAACTGGTAAATATAATTTTTGATTTCCTTTGTTTGCCAGGTCAATCTATTGTACTTTATTTATGCTGGACTGTTTTAACTTTGCTCATGGGTGTATATGTGTATACTCCATTAATTTAATTATTATTAGCCTAACTTTGTAACTGCCATTTGGAGTTCATCTTTGTTTTCTCATTTTTTGTTAGTTGTTTTAATCTCACTTAATGCCACAAGCCACTTTTGGAAACTTCCTGATCAGAGAACAGGTCCTGAGCCTTTGGAGTGGGAGCACTGACTCCAAGATCCTAGACTACCAGAGAAACTTAGGGAGTGTCAAATAGTGAGAACTCACACAAAGGAAACCACTTGAATACAAGACCCAGCATTACCCAACCACCAGTAGCAACCTGTGCAGGATGCCTCCTCTGAACAGCAAACAAAACAAAAATGCAAACCCAATCATCAGCTGACAGGATTACCACCTCACTCAGCCTTGCTCATCAGAGGAAAACCAGACAAACAAACACAGCACAAATATCACTCAACATGAAGCTTACACACCTTATGAGGAAAGAAACCAAAAGGAAGAATTCAATCATGAAGGCTGGGAGGAGAACTCAAACTCAGTCACTTTAAAAATAAAAAAAGAAAAGATAGAGAAATACTACACAAACGAAGGAACAAACCAGAAACAAAGAAGTCCAAATGAATGAAGAGGAACTAGGCAAATTACCTGAAAAGGAATTCAGGATAATGATAGTAAAGATGATCAAAAACCTTGAAAGTAAAATGGAGAAAATACAAGAACCAATTAACAAAGGCCTAGAAGAATTAACCTGACCTGCCTCTTGAGAAACCTATATGCAGGTCAGGAAGCAACAGATAGAACTGGACATGAAACAAGAGACTGGTTCCAAACAGGAAAAGGAGTACATCACGGCTGTATATTGTCACACTGCTTATTTAACTTATATGCAGAGTGTATCATGAGAAACACTGGGCTGGAAGAAGTACAAGCTGGAATCAAGATTGCCAGGNGGGGTGGGGGGGACATGGTATAATTACTGTTGTTTATAGTGTGTATTATTAGTTGACTTTGAAAGTATCCATGTATTAAAGTATCCAAGTGAAGCTTCCAGTTCAATATCAAGATACCCAAAGTTGACCAAAAATGACAATGTTAGTGTAAATGACATAACTCTTCCACAAAGTAGATGAGCACTTTAGAAGACATGTATTTAGTGATTTTTAAGAAAAGAAATGTAGGTTACTTGGGAATAAGGCTAGAATTTTTAAACACAAATTTTTTTTTTTTTTTTAATGGTAAAGTAGTTTTCAAACCCTTTCATGGGATCTTAACAGAGGGAACAACTCATCTTGGTACTAGTTTGCCAGAACTTTAAGCATTTAGCATCTAAAGTCCTGTATCCCAGGAAATTCTTTGGTCCCAGGCATACCAGGATGCTTGGTCACTCTAATTCTAACCAGTCTAAAGTGTTTTCTGATCTAAGTCTACTACTATCAAGGTCTTTGTTTGTACTATATACTGAAAGAAATACTAAAAAGTTTCTTAATGATCGAGTTTAAAGGTGGTATAGAAAACAGAAATTTTTCAATTGCAAATGTCAAGAAAGGGAACATATAACTTACATGGCTTGCTGACGTGAACTATACTTCAATAAATTTTTTTTTGTAAATAATAAACACTAAAAGGGAGGGAGGAGTGAAAAAAAGTGATTATTTTTGGTTAACCTAAAGAAAGTTGGGCTTTGCTGATAGCTCACTTGGTTAAGAATCTGCCTGCAATGCAGGAGACCCCCAGGAAGATCCGCTGAAGAAGGGATAGGCTACCCACTCCAGTGTTCTTGGGCTTCCCTGTAGCTCAGCTGGTAAAGAATCCACCTGCAGTGTGGGAGATCTGGGTTTGATACCTGGGTCGGGAAGATCCCCTGGAGAAGGGATAGGCTACCCATTCAAGTATTCTGGCCTGGAGAATTCCATGTATGGTATAGTCTACGGGGTTGCAAAGAGGTGGATACAAGTGAGCGACTTTCACTAAAGAAAGTGAAAACCAAATGGAGTGGTTTCATCTTTCAAATATATAAGAAAAAATAATACTGTTATCAAAACATTGTTAAGATCTGGTATAAGAGGCAAGAAAGATCTAGTCACAGAATAATGCATCAGCTTGATGGTCGCATGTTCTGAAATAACTAAGATATTAAAATTAATTATGAGGAACATAATTAAGAAAAATAAGATAATAAATGAATGACTTATTTTAGAAATAACTAAATGAAGAAAGCAATTTAGTATGAAATGATAATAAAATCAAAGTCATACTGACTAATAATATTACCAAAGGAGAAAAAAAAATATGTTACCAGAAGCAGATAACTCAGTTCCTACTTTCGCTCATCAATACCCTGTATTTGCTTCAAATATATATACAATTCAAACTCCTGCTAACAAACCAGTGGTGTACTATTAGGGTAACTTGGGTAAAATGTTTTGTTTTTGTTTAAGTACCTGAATTTAGAAAATAATCAGTCTTAGATTCATGTATAAAAGAAACCCCCAGAACATTAGGTGGTCATGGCTAACATAGGAAGAGAGAAATTACATAGGAAAACAAATTTAATTCGAAGAAATGAAACATTTTAAGAAGTTCACTTAAAAAAATAAATAAAATGAAAATGTTCATTGTACCTTAAAGAACCCTGCTTCAGGGCCACACCTGTCATACACACTCCGGGATTTACCTATGGCCATGATAATACCTTGCATGTTCGGTGTCATCATGATCTGCCATAAGGGATTTAAAGTAAGAACTTTTGAATGGTTATCATAGAGAAAAAATAAAAATCACAAAAACAAAATAATTCCTTTACATGCAAGTTGAAAGTCCTTTGTTTTTTACTATAAATTAAATGCTGCACTTTTTTTTGGTAGCAAATGTGATCTGACATACATGTAAGTATCTTTCAAAATCTTCCATACAGGGCCACAGCTAGCTGGCACGGTGCCTTTGTGCGAAGTGCAAAAAGGCATCCCGTTTGAACTGAAGAATTTTTTAAAAGGCAACACCTTCTTGACAATTTAGAAAAATGTGCTGCTCTGTAAGAGAGCCATTTAGGAAAATCAATGTTCTTTTTATTTAAAAACATGCTTCTTCTTTAAGGCTTGGGGAGCTCAGCATTAGCTAAATTTCAGCTCCACGCTGCCAGCAGGCCAGGTACCTGTTTGTACAACCATACAATCTAAACATCTAAGCAGCAGCCCTGTATCCATATGACTTATTTTTAAGAATTACAAGGCACATGCACTGCTAAACTATCACTCCGATGAATTAAAACACACACATACACACCAAACACAAAACTCTGCCAATAGCATAAGCACTTGCACAAATGACAGTGTTAAATAATCACAGTCCTATTTTTGTAAATGCCAGAAGGCTCACTCTAAAACAAGCACTAAGATGCTTGATCAACAAATTAACATTTTAAAAATATTTTTAATACAACATGCCAGTTTCCATAATCTTCAAGTACCACCAACATAGAAATGGTTAAATAGAAAAATGTACTGCTATTAATCATTAAATATTTAACTATTTCATTTTCACAATATTTTATATAATGGATTTGAGCATCTTCAGATTTTGGTATCTGCTGGGGTCAGGGAGGGTCCTGGAACCAATCCCCCTGCCCCAGATACTGAGGAATGACTGTATTCTTAAATGTTTATATTTTAAAATATCTGAAAAATGAATATCTCAAGACACTATGAAGCTATAATATTGGAGCAATCAAGAGACTGCATCCATTACCTCTGATTCACTAAAACTACTGCCCATAGCATATTTTGGATCACATACAGATAGTTGCAATGTATCTAACTATCTGCTTCAGAAAATCCTTCTGATCAGTTCCTAACTCACAAATCTACTTCTCAGTCTCTTTACAGCCCATGCTTTCTTACAGTGGCACAGTAATAGTAATGTCTTTATGACACCTCTGAGTTTGGTGATTAACTCATGAAAGTGAAGTGACTCATACAAGAGTTTAATTATAACCTCGAAGTCAGTCTGAAAAAAAGTTACTTGGAAAAAGAACTAATATACATTCAGTTCTCATCCATGCCAGTAATAATTAACAAATGATAGAATTCAGGATCTGTCTTCTCAGTTGTTACTATTCAGAAACAGCTTTACTGGCTTCTTTCAAATATGGAAAAGATCAAAATCAAAGACTGTTAAGGAAAAAGTGGTAAAGGGGGGAAAAATCTTATGGGATCAAGACAATAGCAATTTTCATCTGGATTCTCAAGAACCATGACAGGAAGCAAAAGTGGCTCCATAATGTTAGAAAACTAAGTAGGTGAAAATTAACAGTGGAGTGATAAGAAGAGGTAAGATGAGGTGCCCAGTGTACAAAATACTGGTAGGTATTTAGCAATGCTGATGAAAATTATTCAGTTCAGTCACACAGAGGTTGGGGAAAAAAACAAAACCAACCCCAGTCTGCTATATTGCAGGCAGTCTCCTGCACTGCAGGCGAATTCTTTACTAACTGACCCTCCAGGGAAGCCTATCTATTTTACTAATATACACCAAATCAGACTGTAGGATCTTCTGGTAGGAAATAGTGGGCAAAGTATAGTAATTGATACTTCGAGCAAAACAGGAAAGGAAAATAAAAATTTTAAGTGTTCAAAAAATGTTTTGCTATTCAAGCTGAGAGTAAACAAATTCTGTGTGTGAACAAAGGAATTAACTCTTGCAATACAAAATTATTCTTTTTGCCAAATTCATAAGCTTTCCAGTTAAATTTTCACTTGAAATTCAAAGTATTTAATACTGTTAGCAATTGGTAAGGTAATTTCAGACCGTGGGTGGCAAAGCTGTAGGTTATGCGGCCACAGACACAGTGTAAGGGTGCAGGCATGCCCAAAGCACTTGCATTTACACAGCAAAAGAACAGGTGGAAACAGTGCCAAGGGCTACAGTGAAGGTACCTCATCATCATAACCCCCCTCCTTTGACTCAATCATAAATGTCCCTACATGAGGAATCTCCACCTCTACAACTTGCTGCTTAGAAGGTGGCTGGCTTGTGGTATTTTCAGGTTTCTGCAGAAAAAAATCATTAGTGTGAACATTAGAAAAGAGAACAATGGAAGCACTCAGTTTAAGTGCATAGACTCTTGAGCCTTTTAAAATACCTGTATTTGTTTAGTATGAAATAAAACCATCTAAAGCTGAACATCAAAGCAAATGCATTAATTCAGTAATAACACAAGATCTCTAGTTTTTGCTTTGCATCTCAAATATTAAATTAAATTTAAACGTTGGCTTTTTCCCCTCACAGAGCACCTTGTATTCCAAATTTGTAGAAACAGTTAATACTGAAGTTGGATATCCTACTACTGTTTTTATTGGTGAAAGATTTATTTATTTTTAATTCTAATAACTCTATACAGCCTTTTTTAAAATATATTTTCATCAAAATAAGACCTCCTTTGACCCCAGGAGAATTTGAAAGTTTTCCTTCTGATGACTTTACCTTCTATCCTTTCTAGTAACTAATTATACTGCCACTTAATATCCATAATCTATTGTCCCTAACTCATAGCACCTGGTGTATTTACATCATGAGTTCTCAATGAATTCTTGCTTTTGGAAATGCTACTAGAAAGTCATATCGATTTTTAACAACTCAAATTTTTTTTTTTTGTTAAATTCTATGAACTTCACTAAACCAATGGAGTGGAAGCCAGTGTAAAATCCAGAAAGTCCACTCAAACACACTAATATGGTTCATTCAAAATACTGTTCAGATTTCACAAGGATCCTTTTTTACTAAATAGATGACTACCATATTCACTATTTATCTACAAACAAATTTCAAAAAATACTTAAGGTGCTTGAAAGCATATTGCTTAAGTAACTTCAAATTGCACCTTTAAAATTTTCCTAAGCAAAAATCAACTTAGTTTTGACACCAAATAAACAGAAAATTTTAATGAAAATGGAGTGGTCTTACCATAGTTTAAAATGTGGGTAAATTTTAAAATGTGAAGATTTTCTGACTTTTTCAAAGTATATATGCAGAAACAGTTTAATTAAACAATAAAACAAGAACAGTGGCCAAGACTGGCCTATTTTTTTTTTTAAGAAATGCTATTTTTAACCATGATATTTTCAGGGAAGTTTTCTTTTGCTTTGTTTGAGTCTTTGATTTTTTAAGATGATATAACCGACCTACATGGTTGTCAGGATCAGGAGAGAGTATTCAGCTAACCCAAAATCTGATACATTAATTATTGTTCTATAAATGATAGAAATTATAAACATTATACTATTATGCTTCTTGGAATTGCTTATATTTGAATAATCTTAACTTCTGTCTCTTATACACATCTATTTAAAGTTTTAGCAGATTCGACATTAAAAAGGGATTTGGGAAGTATTAAGGGAGCACAGAAGTGCTGCTGTTTTCAAGGGCTCCCCGTTTTTGGTGATTTTCTCTGCCGCCATGACTGTGCCTCCCTCCTGACTTCTAGAAAGAAGATTTAAAAACAGTTTTCAAAGAGAACAGAAGTAGCTCATGAAAAAGGAATAAACTCAGTTAAACAAATAATTAAATAAAGATGATGAAACAAAGTTGATCCCCCACCCCCCGCCCCCTGCCAAACAAAACAAAGATAACTTACAGAAGAAAGTAAAAATAGTTAGGAAAGTAGCTAATGTTTTAAAAAGCAGAGGGAGAAAACAAACAAACAAAAAAAATTAGCCAAAATGTAAAAGCATAAAATTCTCTTCCAGAGAAAAATCAGACTATAAAGTCTTTCTATTCTTTAGATATATTTACCTATTCATTTTTGGCTGTGGCGGGTCTTCCTTGCTGCACGTGGGCTTTCTCTAGTTGCAAAGAATGGGGGCTACTCTTTGTTGCTGTGTGCAGGCCTCTCGTTGTGGTGGCTTCTCTTGTTGTGGAGCACGGGCTCTAGGGCATATGGGCTCAGTAGCTGTGACGCTCAGGCTTAGTTGGTCCATAGCATGTGGGATCTTCCTGGACTAGGGATTGAACCCATATCCCCTGCGTTGCAAGGAGGATTCTTAACCACTAGACCACCAGGGAAGTCCCAAACTATAAAATCTTAAAATAAGAACTTAAAAGAATACACATTAACAATAAGTCAAAATAGATAGCAATAATAAAAGAAAATAAAATTACCAACAAAAAGATGGGGAATAAATTAAAAAATTGAGTAAAATATTTAAAAAAGCAAAACTTTGTTTTTGGCACTTAGAAGCCCTTTAGATACTTCCTCCTTGTTTTCCACCCCCTGAGTCACAGTTTTCCCCTTTGGTTGGCAACATCTTGGTGGAGAAAAGACCACTGCGCTCTCCTCTTATCATTATGTGTGCCCTCCATTCTTTCCAGGGTTCTTGACAGACCCAGATGCTCAAGGGGTTTGTCATCCTGCCTCTCCAGTTGGACAGACATGTCTGGAAAAGCAAAATTTCTCTTCAAATCAGGTGCCCCAACATGGCTGCCACTATGTCATCTCCTTGGACTCCCCACCATCCTTTGATTCCATACAAAAATAAAGAGGATAGGAGCAGGAAAAACATCTCCTACTAAGGTGCCTCTAGGGAGACAAACTAGAGGTCACTTCTAAGAGGAATTTGCCACCATGGATGCCACTGCAAATTCTGTGTCTCCATCTTCTTTGCCATCTTGAGTTTATAGAAATAGAGTGAAGGTGGTTTTTTTTTTTTTTTAAGATTTATTTTTATTTATTTATTTTTGGCTGCACTGGGTCTTTGTTGCTGTCCATGGGCTTTCTCTAGATGTGGAAAGTGAGGGCTGCTCTTCGTTGCCATGCACAGGCTTCTCACTGTTGAGCACGAGCTCTAGGGTACGTGGGCTTTGGTGGTGGTTGTTCCTGGGCTCTAGAGCAGTTTCAGTAGCTGTGGTGCACAGGCTTAGTTGCTCCGTGGCATGTGGAATCTCCTTGGACCAGGGATCCAAACTGTGTCCCTTGAATTGACAGGAGGACCCTGTGGACCACCTGGGGAGCCTAACAGTGAGTTTTGGGGAGTGAATGTTTGCAAAGAGCCCTGAGCAATGACTTAGTGTTGGGAGCTAATCTCAAACCCTAAAAATGGTCCCCTGGAGTTGACTGCAGCTCTGAATTAATCCAGAAACACTCTGATAAAGGCTACTGAGTTAGTCGTATCTATCAATGCCTCCTCCTCTAAAGGTATAAGCAACAAAACCCAATTTTGAATAAGTAACACAAACAATGCCTCAGAAGAAATTTTGCCAAGCTCCCTCTTCTTTCTAATCATGGTGCCTGGACACCTCTTAAACAGAAATTCTGAGCCACCACGTGCTCCAGTAAAATAGTGTTGCTAACTGTGGTGACATTGGCATGGCCACATCAGGGGACCCCAGAACATGCCTGCATAAAACTCTAAACAGAGTAGTAGCTTCTGTATTTTGAAGTGGCCTCATTTCTCTTGATAACAGGGACAAGCTTCGGCAGGAATGAAAATGCACACTGTACTATTTGGTAGTTAGTGGCGCAAATGAAGAATAGCCATAGGAGTCTATTCATGAGACTACATGAAACATCTTCCTAGGACCCCTAAAATAAATGGTGAAGGTACAAAGTAATGCCTTAAAGATCTGTTGTATTTGGAGTCTGATAAGAAAGAGACAAGAAAATACTCCTGTCTCTGTCGTTTTTACTTGAAGTTGGCTGAGGCTAGAAAGAAATGAACAAAGGCATAAAGGAAGTAACTTAAAATGACAGTAGCCTAAAGTCTAGGACCGAGATGCAGTCTAACATAAATTGCACAGCCTGTATTAATTTCTCAGCCCTCAATTCACTAACTCTCCTGTAGATTTTATTCCTTGGGGAATCACTCTCTGCTATGATATAATATCATCATTTCCCGACCAGTTTGCAAAGAAAAAGGAATGTCATACTTATGGGTTACTTGGAGAGGATCCAAAAGATCATAACAAAAATGATCAGGGCTGTTAAAATGAGCAATTAGAAAATGTTAAAGGAATCAGAGTGACGTGTCCTTGAAAGAAGAAAAGTAAAGATAAAAACTTCATAAAAAGTTCAGATATTTCCTTTTNAAGAGTTTAATTATAACCTCGAAGTCAGTCTGAAAAAAAGTTACTTGGAAAAAGAACTAATATACATTCAGTTCTCATCCATGCCAGTAATATTTAACAAATGATAGAATTCAGGATCTGTCTTCTCAGTTGTTACTATTCAGAAACAGCTTTACTGGCTTCTTTCAAATATGGAAAAGATCAAAATCAAAGACTGTTAAGGAAAAAGTGGTAAAGGGGGGAAAAATCTTATGGGATCAAGACAATAGCAATTTTCATCTGGATTCTCAAGAACCATGACAGGAAGCAAAAGTGGCTCCATAATGTTAGAAAACTAAGTAGGTGAAAATTAACAGTGGAGTGATAAGAAGAGGTAAGATGAGGTGCCCAGTGTACAAAATACTGGTAGGTATTTAGCAATGCTGATGAAAATTATTCAGTTCAGTCACACAGAGGTTGGGGAAAAAAACAAAACCAACCCCAGTCTGCTATATTGCAGGCAGTCTCCTGCACTGCAGGCGAATTCTTTACTAACTGACCCTCCAGGGAAGCCTATCTATTTTACTAATATACACCAAATCAGACTGTAGGATCTTCTGGTAGGAAATAGTGGGCAAAGTATAGTAATTGATAACTTCGAGCAAAACAGGAAAGGAAAATAAAAATTTTAAGTGTTCAAAAAATGTTTTGCTATTAAACAAACTTAATTAAAACTTACCAAGCTGAGAGTAAACAAATTCTGTGTGTGAACAAAGGAATTAACTCTTGCAATACAAAATTATTCTTTTTGCCAAATTCATAAGCTTTCCAGTTAAATTTTCACTTGAAATTCAAAGTATTTAATACTGTTAGCAATTGGTAAGGTAATTTCAGACCGTGGGTGGCAAAGCTGTAGGTTATGCGGCCACAGACACAGTGTAAGGGTGCAGGCATGCCCAAAGCACTTGCATTTACACAGCAAAAGAACAGGTGGAAACAGTGCCAAGGGCTACAGTGAAGGTACCTCATCATCATAACCCCCCTCCTTTGACTCAATCATAAATGTCCCTACATGAGGAATCTCCACCTCTACAACTTGCTGCTTAGAAGGTGGCTGGCTTGTGGTATTTTCAGGTTTCTGCAGAAAAAAATCATTAGTGTGAACATTAGAAAAGAGAACAATGGAAGCACTCAGTTTAAGTGCATAGACTCTTGAGCCTTTTAAAATACCTGTACTTGTTTAGTATGAAATAAAACCATCTAAAGCTGAACATCAAAGCAAATGCATTAATTCAGTAATAACACAAGATCTCTAGTTTTTGCTTTGCATCTCAAATATTAAATTAAATTTAAACGTTGGCTTTTTCCCCTCACAGAGCACCTTGTATTCCAAATTTGTAGAAACAGTTAATACTGAAGTTGGATATCCTACTACTGTTTTTATTGGTGAAAGATTTATTTATTTTTAATTCTAATAACTCTATACAGCCTTTTTAAAAATATATTTTCATCAAAATAAGACCTCCTTTGACCCCAGGAGAATTTGAAAGTTTTCCTTCTGATGACTTTACCTTCTATCCTTTCTAGTAACTAATTATATTGCCACTTAATATCCATAATCTATTATCCCTAACTCATAGCACCTGGTGTATTTACATCATGAGTTCTCAATGAATTCTTGCTTTTGGAAATGCTACTAGAAAGTCATATCGATTTTTAACAACTCAAATTTTTTTTTTTGTTAAATTCTATGAACTTCACTAAACCAATGGAGTGGAAGCCAGTGTAAAATCCAGAAAGTCCACTCAAACACACTAATATGGTTCATTCAAAATACTGTTCAGATTTCACAAGGATCCTTTTTTACTAAATAGATGACTACCATATTCACTATTTATCTACAAACAAATTTCAAAAAATACTTAAGGTGCTTGAAAGCATATTGCTTAAGTAACTTCAAATTGCACCTTTAAAATTTTCCTAAGCAAAAATCAACTTAGTTTTGACACCAAATAAACAGAAAATTTTAATGAAAATGGAGTGGTCTTACTATAGTTTAAAATGTGGGTAAATTTTAAAATGTGAAGATTTTCTGACTTTTTCAAAGTATATATGCAGAAACAGTTTAATTAAACAATAAAACAAGAACAGTGGCCAAGACTGGCCTATTTTTTTTTTAAGAAATGCTATTTTTAACCATGATATTTTCAGGGAAGTTTTCTTTTGCTTTGAGTCTTTGATTTTTTAAGATGATATAACCGACCTACATGGTTGTCAGGATCAGGAGAGAGTATTCAGCTAACCCAAAATCTGATACATTAATTATTGTTCTATAAATGATAGAAATTATAAACATTATACTATTATGCTTCTTGGAATTGCTTATATTTGAATAATCTTAACTCAATATACTAATACATATTTTAGAGAGGTAAGCTTGGTCCACGATATTTAATTAAGAATTAATTAAGAGAGAGAAAAAATAATAAAATAATAATTAAGAGAGAAAATATTATCCTAGGTTTCCAGTCACAAGAGTGAAATACAAGTAGGTAAACTAGGAAATTTGTCTGGACTTTTGGTGAAAAATTTCTCACAAGCAAACCAATTCAAACTAATAATATATTAAGAATAATAAATATAAATTTAAGGAAAGTATCAATGAGGAAATGCACTCCTTAGAATACTGATCCTTTCACAACAATATATTTCCTTTGAAAAAAACAATTGCACTTAGGAAAAATAAATGTTTTTATAAACCTTTCCAGTTACCACAAAACACTTTAAACAGCATATTATTAATTATTTGGGTGAAAGTTGAAAAAAGGAAGCAGCTTTGGGTACACATTCTCATCAAGCTTAGATATCTTAAATTACCATAAAATTTTTCATATAAAGAATTTTAGGGTTCACTGAAGTAAAGTACAAGGATATTTAGGAGCTTCCCCAATGGCTTAGCAGTAAACAATCTGCCTGCAATGCAGGAGCCCCAGGAAAAGTGGGTTCAATCCCTGGATCAGGAAGATCCCCTGGAGGAGGGCACGGCAACCCACTCCAGTATTTTTGCCTAGAGAATTCCATGGACAGGAGCTTGGTGGACTATAGTCCATAGGGTCGCAAAGAGTTGGATACAACTGAAGAGACTGAGCTCACATGCCTAAGGATATCTTTTCCTATTATGGTCACATCCTCTATGAACACCTTAATAAAGGCTGAACTTAAAGGAGGTTAAAAATAAATTCCTCAGTTAATAAGTTGCAAAAATAATTAGATCACAAAGACTTTAAGTGACTGCCTGAAATCTATTAAATACCTGATTTGTTAAAAAAAAAAAAAAGTGGTCCCATAAAAGTGTGATTACAAAGTTACAGAATAGTCTTTTGGACTCTGTGGGAGAGGGAGAGGGTGGGATGATTTGGGAGAATGGCATTGAAACATGTATGACATCATATATGAAACAAATCGCCAGTCCAGGTTCGATGCAGGATACAGGATGCTTGGTGGTGGTACACCGGGATGAACCAGAGGGATGGTACAGGGAAGGAGGAGGGAAGGGGGTTCAGGAAGGGGAACACGTGTACACCCGTGGTGGATTCATATTGATGTATGGCAAAACCAACACAATATTGTAAAGTAATTAGCCTCCAATTAAAATAAATTATTTTAAATTAAAAAAATAAAATATAACTATTGCTTTTCCAAAAAAAATAAGTTATGTATTTTCAACCCCTTTGGATTCCTCAATATGCTCACAGCTTTTAACCTAATAACTCCACTATGGAAATGTAAAGAAATAACCACAAATATAGAAGTTTCATTTTTGGCAGTCTTTTTAAAATTATGTAAAAGTAGAAATAAATATATAAGGGAATGAGTAAGTAAACAAGAATTTGATCACTCAATGAATTATTATTAAGTCATTAAACATATTTTACAAGGAATCTGCAACATGGGGAAAGTTGTTTATTGACAGAAATAGTAAAATATAAAATTGTATATGCAGTATTAAATCAACTACAAAAATAAATCCAAATCTGTATATAAAAATAAGAATGAAAGAAAACATACTAATTTATTAAGTGATTGACTTTGGGTTGCGTAACTGTGCGTGATTCTTAGTCTACTTTTTTGTATTTTTAAATTTTTTAAAACATTTCATCCAAAATTAGGCTCTCTTTTGAAAAGCAAGCTGTCTAAATATCTCGAGAGTATCTCTTTGTGGTTTCTTTGATTCTAAGCTTCTCAGGAAATTTTTCTTACACTAACATCAAATTTTTATATACTGTACATTTGTGAAATGGTTAAGATTTAAGTAACAAGAAGAAAATAAAGAGCTACTTAAGGTCACACTATATGCTAGGCACTTAAAAAATTATCTTAATTCATCCTATAATCACCTCCATTTTATATTAAAAAAAACTGAGGTTTAGAAAAATTAAGCAACTTATTCAAGTTTGCATAGATTGTAGGAAATAAAACTAATATTCAAAACCCCAGGACTATTTAATCCCCAAAGCTAAAGACTCTGCAATTTACTTTCTTTGCTGTTATTCAGTGGCTAAGACATGCCTGAGTCTTTGCGACCCCATGGACTGCAGCATGCCCAGGCTTCCCAGTCCTTCACTATCTCATAGAGTTTGCTCAGATTCATGTCCACCAAGTCGATGATGCCATCCCACCATCTCATCCTCTGCTGCCCTTAATTTCTAAGGCATGCCTTTAAATGAGAAAACCTAGTGATTTTAATGATCCTAAACAACTGGCCATGAGACCAAGAAACACTGGTCATACTCATGATAAACATACTCTTAGACATGGTGCAGGATTTACACAGATAATGGGACTAACTGTTGGTTTACTCCAGAAGATAAGCCAAACTGAAAAATATTTATGCTAGCTAATCTATTTTCTCAATGTCATCCTTTTACAACTAAAGGTGAAGCAGTAGGCTGCTACCTTATAATATATTAACCATATGAATAAACTATCTAACTAAGTGCTAATTTCTACAAATTTAAACTGCACCTGATTAGCCAAACTAAGAAAAAAATAAAAAAACCACCAAAAAAAATCCCCAAGATTCTACGTTAAAGCTAAGTAATCTTTCCACTTTTTCAATATCAGTTAAAAGGATGAAACTTATCAACCATAATGTAGGCGCTAACAAATAAAAATCCTAACTAGCAAAAGCCCTAGCAAAATATGTTTTTATATCAGACAAAATTATTTTTCCCTCGTATTTACTCCTGTGCCTTTTCCTAAGGCGTCCTCTTCTATCACTCTCCCAGATCTACTCAAAGAAGTATTTTTCAGTAAGTGCTTTAGAGTGATCAGTTCCTCAAGTTTTTTATAGTCGCTAGGGTATCTGCAGAATTTGGAATAATAATAAAAAACTATACTAATACATTGTTTTTTATGGTAAGTAGGTATGTAATCAAACGTTTTCAAAAAGGAAACTAAATTAAAAAATAATTTATCAATATCACTTTGTTCAGCAAGATATAATTAAAAGACTACCTATTAATGGAACATTTTGGTTAATATGGCCTTATAATATTAAAGACCACACTGTAATTAGAGGGTTACTGTTGAGATTAAGTTCAGTAAGTAGAAATTATGTGTTGAAATGTCCTCTTTTCTTTAGTTCTCTGGGTGGGCATCTTTAAATCCTAAAATTAGCTACTCTGAAACCTATATCAGAGCTGTTTGTGCTCACTAATAAAATAAAAAATAAATACCTATAGCAACTGAATGGTCTTATAGTATGAAATCCTTGAAACATCTCTCAGAATATCATATTTACTGAAACATAATACAATACTAATATGTTCAACTTACTGTTATTAAAAGACACAGCTAACTACTTGAAATTACACTAAAGGAGGTTAATAATGACAATCTGACACAGGGCACTTGAACTATGCATAAACTGTTTTATAATATCATATTTATCCTGCTAATATTACTCTAACCTAGACTATCTAGAATTTTGTTAAACATAGTCCATGGAGCAATGAAAATTATACCCTACATTCCCAACTATCCTAACGTAAGACTAAATATGGAAGGCAGGGTGGGAGGGAGGTAGAGGGGAGAAAAATAGTGCTAAACTCCGTACTTCTCTTTAGAAGTTCCAAATCAAATGACCAGTTTGGCCTATGATTATAATTTTTCATAATTCTCTAACAGGAAGATAAAAACTGTTTTTTTTTTTAAAGAAGCATTTAAAAAGTTATAGCTGAGGAAATTACAACCTGGCAGTCTGGTGACACCCACAACCACTCATCATGTTCACGGCAGAATCATCCCTTGGCCAGGTCTCTCCTGACTCCCAGATAGGTCACTCTCCTTACACAGCTAAGCAATCTCGTGAACATGGATGGGTATGGTCAGAGAGCTAAAAGAAAAATTCTTACCGACTGCAAAACTGTTTCAGGGCTTTTATCTTCATGCTCATGTGATGCCTTGGTAATTATTCGAATGGTTTCTTCTTTCAAGTGCTTTGAGAAATCACTTCTTGATGGCTGCTCTAGATATTCTGGTTCTCCTGCTTGTGCTTCATGAGAAAAGAATCAATTGTATATCTAATATAAATCAGTGAGTCTAGACTAAGATGAATTTCTTATTTACTTCTCATTTGAAGTTATACATTAGTTTTACTTCATTGACTCTAAAGTAACACATGCTTCAAACAACAGCACTTCCTCCTCCAGAGTTTACCAAAAGAAAAGAATCAAATCTCAGATAAGTCAAATAATTACTGAAGAAAGCACTCATTGTAGTTTATGCTAAGAAATTTATTGTAAGTTTTTGTTGTTGTTGTTAGGACAAGTATCAAAATCTCACTTTGGGTCATCACAGCACCGGGTTGAGCTCCCTGTGTTATACAACAGCTTCCTAGCTATCTATTTTACACATGGTAATGTATGTTTCAGTGCTACTCTCTCCATTCATCTCACCCTTCCTTCCCTGCTGGGCCACTAGCCTGTGTGGGATAGGGGTTGGGGGTGGGAGGGAGGTTCAAGAAGAAAGGGGTACACTTATGGCTGATTCACGCTGTTGTACAGTAGAAACCAACACAACATTGCAAAGCAATTATCCTCCAGTTAAAAATAAATCAGAAAATAAAACTGTGAAACCTTAAAAAAAACAAATCTCACTTTAGAAAATCACTAGCATTCTACCAAAGAACAAGGGAGCTGGGGGTTGTACAACAATCCTGGTCTGAGTTTCCATAGAGAGCACAGTAGCTGTTTTTCTGGCCACAGTATTCTTTTTCATACTTAACTAACAAAATCCTAACCAAGGATGAACCCAGCCTTCTATCTTTTCTGAACCTGTTCCTGATAGTTCCAAGACCAATATAAGCTCAAGAGTTCAAATACTACTTCTGGGAAGAATTCCTAAAATTTTATCTACTGTCCATGTTCTGAGTTCTAAATCCATAGATGCAACAATGTACTCTGAATGTCAACTGGATATTTAACAGACAAGCCCAATATTTATCCTTATCCAAACTATGAGGCTTTATATAAGTGGGCCTCTGCCTGTCTCTCCATCACCTGGTGTCCTTTGCTCAAAAAGAAACACATACTAGCCTTTTTTCAGTTTATCCGATACATCAGAGAAGAGGCTAACTGTCCAACTTCAGGATCTTTCCTCATTTTCTTCCCTCTGACTGTTTGGTCAATAACTCTCACTTCACCTAGTAACTTCCATATACCCTTTTGCTTAAATGCTATTTCCGCATAGAAGTATTGCCAGTGACTCTGTTTCTAGGGCAGGGCTGCTCAGCCTCAGGACTACTGACATTTTAGGTCAGATGACACTATGGTGTGGAGGAGGGCTTTCCTGTGTACCCGGGAAGCCACCCACTAAATACTAGTAGTACTGACCCCCTCTCTCAGCTGTGACAACCAGAAATGTCTCCAGTACTGTCAAATGACCTCTGAAGGTCAAAATCACTCCCAGACAAGAATTACTGCTCTACAGTAACTTATACTTTCATTTTAATAGCACTTTCCCACAATTATAGCTTCATTACTGTTATTTGTTTCAAGCCTATATCCCCTGCTTTTTGTAAGAAACAGTGTCAGACTTTATTTTTGGGGGCTTCAAAACCACTGCAGGTGGTGACTGCAGCCATGAAACTGAAAGACATTTACTCCTTAGAAGAAAAGTTATGACCAACCTAGATAGTATATTCAAAGGCAGAGACAGTACTTTACCAACAAAGGTCCGTCTAGTCAAGGCTATGGTTTTTCCAGTGGTCATGTATGGATATGAGAGTTGGACTGTGAAGAAGGCTGAGCCCTGAAGAATTGATGCTTTTAAACTGTGGTGTTGGAGAAGACTCTTGAGAGTCCTTTGGACTGCAAGGAGATCCAACCAGTCCATTCTGAAGGAGATCAACCCTGGGATTTCTTTGGAAGGAATGATGCTAAAGCTGAAACTCCAGTACTTTGGCCACCTCATGCGAAGAGTTGACTCACTAGAAAAGACTCTGATGCTGGGAGGGATTGGGGGCAGGAGGAGAAAGGGATGACAGAGGATGAGATGGCTGGATGGCATCACGGACTCAACGGATGTGAGTCTGAGTCTGAGTGAACTCCGGGAGTTGGCGATGGACAGGGAGGCCTGGCGTGCAGCAATTCAAGGGGTTGCAAAGAGTGGGACACAACTGAGCGACTAAAATGAACCGATACTGTAATCTCAAGAGCAGGGGTGTTATCTCCCTTTTGTATTCCTATTTCTTTCACACGGAGCATATAATAAGCACACAATAATTTAATGAAACAAATGAATTAATAAACTAATGAAAGGGAAAAGGAATAAGAATGTACTCTAAAATATTGCACAATGTTACTGGGATAGGTTAAGTTCCTGCTCAACCAACTGGTGGGAAACAACAGGACTACTGTCATCCTTTCCAATATCCGATTAATGTAAATCCTTTCTCAAAGTGAATGCTATTAAAAAAGAAATATAATAATTTTAACATAGATGCATGAGCATTCATCCACTGAATTTTAATTAAGTGTTTACGTGCCAGGCACTAGGCTAGGCACTGGGACTCAGTGTTAACAAAGTGGCCAGTCTCTGTTCCCATCAAATTTATAGTTAACTATGGAAAAAGTTATTAACCAAAGAATTACATGTATGAATTGTGACATCATCATAATACATTACAGGAATAAAATGGGGCAAGGGTAATTTAAGATTATGGAGTATGAGATAAACTAACGTTTCAGTTGAAACATAATGAATTAGGTGGAAGAATGAATAGCCCATGAAGTGAGCTTGAATTCAATCTGAAAGGCTTCTAGTGTGGTCAAACTACAGACTATAGTATAAGAGGGGAGAAATGGCAAGAGGTGATGTACACAGGGATAAAATGAGGGCCTTTGAGTCATGAAAGTTTTAATGGCAAAAGGAAGTGGATAAACATTCTAAATTCAATGAAAACATGATGAGTTTAAAGAAAATTATTCTGGCTACATTGTAAAGAAAAGATTAGAGAATAAAGTAAAACCAGAACTCAGTAAAAGTACTAAAACAGCAACATAAGCTCTTCATCTTGCTTATCAGAGCAATATTAGCAAGAAATGACTGTGCTTTTGGATAACAGACAGTGAGAAAGTGAGAATTTGTTAGATTCAAGATACATTTTAGACATAATGGTTTGCAGAGTGATGTGCAGATGTCTTATATTCTGGATATGAGTCATTAGGATAATGGAAGTGAAATATACTCTGACAAGGAAAACTAAAGGAAGAAATGATTACCATGTTTGTGACAGGAAAAGAAGTCCAAAAGAAGTTAAATGTCTCATTTCCAGACTTCCTAAGAACTGCAATGCTCTTTCAGTGTGCCTGTATGACAGATAAAGTTAAAATCTCAACCACTATAACCCCACTTTAGCAGAGCTTCTGCTTCCTGAAGGTTTCATGATTAAGTGGCTTAAGTCAGCTATTTTAGGCCTTAACAGAGACAAACTTCTTGTTGCTAAAGCTTACATTACTTGTGTTTTCCCCCTCTGTCTCTTCTCATTGTAACAGATAAAACATCAATGCTTTACACTAGGATGTGAGCTTAATGCAATGTGGGTCAAGAAATTCATCTACTAGGGCACTGGGCTAAGCCAGGGAAATCTGGACAATGAAGGTAAATAAAGCTCTTAAGACAAAATTAATTTTCTCTGATAAACACAGTCAAATACACGTAGGTCCCCAGGGTTAAGGTTTCCTTCCTCATAGGGATTTGAGTCCAAAAACCTTATGTGACACTGAATGATTCTGCCTAAATGTCATACAGAACTATTTCCTCTAGAATTTTCTCTGCAAATATCTTCCAAGGAACTTGTATGAGTGGTGCTGTTATCACAGTAGGTGAACCTACAAGAATTCAAGTTCTGGGAGTATGGAAACAAAAATCCAAACTTCATTCTCAAGATGTTTGATGAGCATGTGCCATTTTCAGTACTATGCTAAGTATCTATAATGTTAAGAAAAAATGACATAAGATTTACTCACTTGAAGGAACTCTCAACAAAATCATAGAAATGCATACTCCATTACAATACAAAGTGCTGTAACAAACTTATATACAAGGTCCTAGAGAAGCACTATGGACCCATACACACACTTGGAAAGATGCTGCGTGCTAAGAAATATTTCCTAGAAGAAATGCCAACTGAGCTAAATCTTGAAGGATTTGTAGAGAAGGTTATCTTGGAGATGAGAAAGATGATTCCAGGCAGAAGGAATAGCATAAACAAAGGTACTGTAAGGACAGATAAAAGGTTAATAAATTCCTTGCTACTATGGCAGAAAGTGAAGAGAATTAAAAAGCCTCTTGATGAAAGTAAGAGAGGAGAGTGAAAAAGTTGGCTTAAAGCTCAGCATTCAGCAAACGAAGATCATGGCATCCGGTCCCATCACTCCATGGGAAATAGATGGGGAAACAGTGGAAACAGTGTCAGACTTTATCTTTTTGGGCTCCAAAATCACTGCAGATGGTGATTGCAGCCGTGAAATTAAAAGACGCTTA